>JAWQUT010000081.1:216099-226099 GCA_033807755.1 Ellobium chinense | reverse complement strand
ATACAAATTGTTGCTGCTTTCACTGAACTTTTACATCCAACCCGTGATCCAGTCCAGTCACTCTCCAAACACCCAAAGGCACAATTATAAATAACAATACGTCTTTTGTGAAGTATGATCGTATTCGTGGCTTCTTCGTTGCGTTCTTGATGTCACAAACGTGAGTTTGTAATTTAACTAAAAATATAGATATGCCAGGAAAAAAGTCAACAAAGACGACCTCTACCCACATACCTGAAAGTCTGTCAAGGGTTTAGAGAAGATTATTTCCATCTCCCAGCCGCATTTGATGCTGAGGTCATGTTCAATACAGATCGCAGCGGTCATACCCCCTGGCCAGCTGGTTTCCACATTCAGTTCCGACTCTTGGTCCCCGAGTGCCAGGGGCATCGCCATACACAGGGAGAACAACGCAAGGTTTAACCTGAGAAGGTTAACATGAAATTTGAAATAGAAGACTTCGGATATTTGATTAAAAAGTCGAAACCACTTAATTACAATCCGGACAATGGCAACTTATTTCGCAACACTTTTTACATTACCTTTTGTATGCTGTATAACATATCCATAGAAAAGAAAACTTCATGAACACTTTCTAGATATTTTTTTCTCCCAAATTTTCGACCTTCTGTTGGCCTTCTTTTTGGGACATAATGACACAGTACACGGTTCAAGCAAGGGTCTCGAGCAAACAGCCACGGAAAGAAAAACAGTCCACAAACTGTATTTAAAATTAAAGAGCATTCACGCGGGCAAAGGAGGCAGCGTGGTTGGGCAAAGGTCAGAGAGAGAGAGAGAGAGAGAGAGAGAGANGAGAGAGAGAGAGAGAGAGAGAGAGAGAGAGAGAGAGAGAGAGAGAGAGAGAGAGGTTTAAGAAGTCGCTTCCTTCATGTACATAGATTATATCCCGAGCCACCCCTTCCCCCATAAACCCACGCGCATATCTACACTTCATGTACTCCTGGAGAGTTCTATTTCTGCATAAACGTCTCTGGATAAGACACCTTTTAATGGCAACTTTTCCCATGCTCCCAGGGAATTGCGATTAAGCTAGTTGACTGTACTTACATTCCCCTAGAGTAGGCTGCCCCATTTAGAGATTTCCAAGCAACGTAACATATACCCATTACCCTAGGTCTAGACGAAAGATTTCAGACAGCAGCATGAAAGAGTGATTTTAAAATACAATTTCAGACGAAACGTATAACCTGTCCAGGTGAGGGCCCTCGACGTGAAACGTAGGTATCTTTTTTCTTATTATTGCGTAAAACTTTAAAACAAACTGGCCTCGTTTCGTTCTGTCACCTCTAATTTCTCTCTCTCTCTCTCTCTCTCTCTCTCTCTCTCTCTCTCTCTCTCTCAAAGAGAANTCTCTCTCTCTCTCTCTCTCTCTCTCTCTCTCTCTCTCTCTCATATCACATATTTTTTTTCTGATCAAAAGAAAATATCAAGAGAAATGATTTCAAGTTTCTGAAAGCGTGATTTTTATTTCGATTATCTCCCATGGTTTTTGAGTTATTGTGTCAAACACAACGGGAACCAGCATATTAAAGCCAATCCACTTAGTTTACCTTATTTTAGAATACGTTTCCTTTCAGATCTTTTTGCCTGAAAAATATTTTTGTCGTCTTCTTCTATTCCTTCAATTTCCCCTTTATGCTTGTAGAGTCCATATAGCTCATACTTTTCACAAAATAAACTATAGTCCTGGACCCTCCCCCACCCCCTCTGCCCCCATTCCTCTTTTGACTGTCACTAGATGTTACATCTTCTTCGTAGCAAGCATCATAATAATATCAATAAACATCCTAAAACAAAACTTGCACAAAAATTCCCGAACTCGTCCATGATCTTCATAATGTTAGTATTAATGAAAAGAGCTTCAGTGGAATTCAGTGTAATGTGTCTAGAAATAGCAATGAGGTCAGAGCATAATTTGTTTTCAGCAGACCACAGATTCTATCGAAACTTGAGCTGGATAATCTTTAAATCAGTAGAGCTATAGTTAGTTACAACACACGGGACAACTCCTATCTTGGACCAATGAAGTTGTGCTAAATAACAATCACGTGATGAGATAAAAGTTTAGTCCCCCTTTCCTTTTAGTTTATTATTAATTATGATTATGAGTTTTAGCGTAGTTCGAAGGAATTTTATAATTACACCTGGTAAGATTATTTCATGGCTAATATAGTTGAAAGGTAAATAAAGTAAAAACAAAACTAATAAAAAAAAAAACAAAAAAATAACACCACAGAGCTTACATACCATAACATCGCTGCTTTGGTAGCTTGGTGGAGCAGATCTTTAAATAATAAGTTTTTTGCACTTGTGCACAAGTTGAGTAGATCTTATTGTTGTATTTGTAGACTTTTGAAGAGAACCTATAGCAGGTTTTAGATATCGAGTCAGTGTTCCAGTAGAAAGGCTTCTTCTTAGAGCTTCCTTCTTCTTTCTGTGCCGGTATCTTGTCCCGGAGTTACTTTGCCTGCCTTCCTGTCCCATATTTATAGTCCACGATCCTTGAGACAAACAACAATATTGCTATAACAGACGCCGCTCCAACCCGGATCAACCTGCACTGAGAAACGTGCTCACAACATCAGGTGACGTCACAGCATTTATCCCGACTTACGTTGGCGGGTGGCGCGGCTAGCGAGCAAAATAACCTTTGTGCACCCCAGACGCAGTTTTAGCGGTATTTCGCGGTTCAGTGGCCACTGTGCCATGCAAGGTCACAAAAGGCACTGAGTTGGCTGCTCTGTCCAGTTTACAGATTTCATTAAGAGCTGACCAAGCGAGGTAATTCAAATTCACTGTCGTGTAGTAACAGTGGCTGATTCAATTAAAGACAAGTCGGTTAAAGGAGCGTGTGGAATCTAAACTCACCATTACAGGTAAGATCATAAAATATAATGACATTTTATGGTATATGTCGTGGTAGGGTAGGCTTTCAGTCACATTCTTTGCTTGCTTGATCAGCCTGGAATTTCACTATGTATCACACAATATCAGCCTTTCCAAATATTTAAACTAAGGCACAAAAGAAAATTACTTAGAAACGTCCACCATACTATAGCCTCACGCAATCTCTACGGTCAATATCCACGCCTTGTCTCCAAATGATGCTTGCAAAAACTTGAGCATAGCACTGTTAAACCCTATATAGAGGACTCTTCGAGGTGCACCAATATAACTGACCTTTAATACTTCTTCAGTAATTACAAAATTGACTTAGGTATGTCTTATTGTCGCTCTTAATTAAATTTTCGGTAATCCTAAGCCTTTCTCGATTGAGCACAAATTCTGTTCTATAAACTGTATTGACATTTCTATTAAATTCTCAAAAATAGTTTCTTAAAGTTCATACACTTTACTCCTAACTTTTCTCTCTTAAAACTGATCTTTAATAAATTATGATCATGAATAAAGGTTTACTATGTGACACCCGAAGCCGGAATCGGGGACAATGCCAACGAGGCCCTCCGGAAGTGAATGTCATATCCCTCTTGTTTGCAATGTAAGTAATGTAGGCGGTATATAAGTATAGTCTATTCACTTGAACTCTTT
Source organism: Ellobium chinense (assembly GCA_033807755.1). Classification (NCBI taxonomy): domain Eukaryota; kingdom Metazoa; phylum Mollusca; class Gastropoda; order Ellobiida; family Ellobiidae; genus Ellobium; species Ellobium chinense. The sequence goes on along the minus strand of JAWQUT010000081.1, from coordinate 222,529 downwards.
GTGGTTTATAAGTGGACCATAAATCCCGATGAGCTGCCGTGCAGTTTGAGTTGTCACACCGAAAAATGGAATCGGAAATGAATCACTGAGGCTCTTGGGAAATCAAAGGGGATTTTTAAAACTTACACGCTACAAAAAGTGTCCCTTCGGTAGACACTACGGACGTTTTAATTGTTGTTATTATTATTGAACCTAGAGCCACCATGCCACCGCAGCTATTACAGCCAACAGCAACAGCAGCAACAACAACAAAAGCAATAGCAACAACAACAATGACATCACCACGACCACCACCACCAATAACAACAACAACAACAACAACAACAACAACAACAACAGCAGCAGCAGCAGCTGCAGCAGCAGCAGCAGCAGCAGCAGCAGCAGCAGCAGCAGCAGCAGCAGCAGCAGCAGCAGCAGCAGCAGCAGCAGCAGCAACAACAACAACAACAAAACGTCAACAAACTACAACAAATTTCACGAGCCCCAACTACTGTTCTCCCATGTGGTTGTACACGTAATGTGCACTCTTTTTGAAGCCCATGCACACATATACACACCCAGCAAAATTCATAGTCTTCCAATATAATGTAGACAACCTTGATATATCTACTAAGTAAATAATTGTGGCTTCAGATGATTTCACGAGTATAAGTTGCTATTGTACCAAGTACTACCCTAGCTTTCCTGGTTCGTGTCACCATCCCCATTCTTGTTATTGTTGTTAGTCACAATGGACGCATCCAAAGTGGGAAAACACTTCCAAATAAGGTCAGGTCATACATTTTCATTTTACACCGGAAGGGGTAAAGTATGTCACAGAAGATGTTTATAGTAAAATTATTTTTTTTCCTGTAGAGAAATAAGTGCCTACCAGCTTGACACTACCCTACAGGTCGTGACTTTATGAGTATGATATTATGCCTATGATCTATCTTGACCCAGTTTCGAGACTGGTAAGGGTTATGAAATGTTTGTGTAATCTTTGTTCAGGGAACATCCAGGATACGACTGCGATTGAAAAAAAATATTTAATATTGGTCACAGTTTTGAAACATTTTTATCAATATTATATTCAGTATAACAAATGAATAAGCGCCCTTTGGAACCGAAGCTTTACTCAGCTGCTCATGATAACAATAAAGTCACCTTGCAAATATTAAAGTATAAACTAAAGAACGGTGTATTTACCATATTATTGGAACTTCTATTGAGCATGTCCGAAGCTTACAATAAGAGTTGGGGTGGCGACGAAAGTAAAAAACAAACCGAGAAACCGGGCATAATATGGCTGCGCTTTCGATTGTATTATTATTATTGCTTGTATTAAAAATTATTAAAATAGTTTACTTTGGGCCTTCCCTATCCACTTGTTTTTGCTGTATTCCCCCACANCACACACACACACACACACACACACACACACACACACACACACACACACACACACACACAAACACTCGTTCTCTCTCTCTCTCATTCCTACTAAATATGGCGTTCTAAAATGACATAACGGCTTGTGTTCTAGACAAATAGGGCGATACGGACTTCGTATTATAAATAACACCATGGTGTTGCATGAGCATGACACACTTAGTGATGATCATGATGAGATAGTGTCAGCGCCTGTCTATAATAAGTGCTTCATTTCCGGGAACGTGAGTGTGATAGCGGATTTCTGTTCACTCAAATGTGGGTCAGGGTGAGCAATAATTGGATACCTGAGAAGCAGACCGGTCTAACCCACAAAATTAAAAAAAAACCTGAGAATTTTTGCATGCTTGCTATGGAGGACATCGCCCATCGATATTTTCTACAATGAAAACTCCACAACAATACATGTAATAAGGGCATGAATTAATCCACATGGCCAAAAATGTTTTTTTTTTTTTCCATTTGCAGTATGATTTTACCTAATGGTATAGTCCACTCTGCCACAAAACAAGCTGGTTAGCCCTCTGCCACAAAGTATGTGACTTAGCTCCCTCTGCTATGCCGTCACTGAGAGAGTAAAAAAAAACCAACCGCCTTCTCTCACACGTTTGTTGTTTTGAATGCTGCAGACCACAGTATAACGCAATATACAATGGGTGTCCAAATATGACCTGACTCCTATCGTTATGCTGTTTTAATATAATTACTTTAAATACTCCAAAACTTTATTGAGACTACAGTAAAACTGACCAGATGAAAAGCCACCTTCAAAGATTTCCAGCATACAAGCCACTAAACATCAAACGCAAATTCTGCACAGAAATACCTATGCTGAGGGCGCATAATCAAGGAGGTGATTTTCAGTAGCATGCCTCTTTGATTGTTTGTTAATTTGTTTGTCAATAATGGTTGAAATTTACTATGTCTTGCTCTACGAAGACTGTAGTCTTGATGCTTGTAATCAGCATCTTCCTTTTATCAACTGGTTAAATGATCATCATTATCAATGTGATTCATAGCTTTCCTTAAAAGTAAATGTTCACACGGTCATACTGGTACGTTTGTTAACTGCTGTTAAAGTAGTTGGTAATGTGCTTTCAAATGCACATGTTGTTATGTGTTTCCTTCTACCTGAAGTGTTATTTGATATCAACATGTCTGCAATGCTTATTTAAATGCTTACATACATATAGTTTTCTAAGACCATGTGTTTTTTAGAATAACTCACTAATCAGGACAGTTCCTAGTATAGACTTCAGTGCAAATAATCTGATGAAAATTTAGACACTAACCCACAGTTTGTGGTTTGACTCTCTTTGCCTGGGAAATTTATCCGATATCTAACCCACAAATCTCGAATATTTAATAAAATAGGATCCGAATGCTGAATGCGATACTTCTGACAAGTCCGAAATGTCTTTCTTAACTTTTTGGCGTTTATCCGGAATCGATACCTCAATTATGAATTTTTGAAAGTTCTACAGTGCATAAAAACGTTATATGCGATTTTCTCGAAAGTGAATCTGTGTGAGTTAGATCAGTCTGCTTCTCAGGTATCCAGTTGTCCTCAAGTTCCACTATTTTATTTGTCACCGCTTGTAGTCCTGTGCCTTGTGTGATATCACTGGATTTACAATGGAGTCAGTTATTTCGTTCGCTATAAATGATTAATTATCTCCATCCATATCAATGCTTTAATGTATTTTTTTAGGTGAAATTCTGTCAGCTCAATATTAGTTGGCTAACTGGTAGTAAATTTCAATTATTCGAGGGTTTCCATAATCTTCCCCATCCCCACCCNNNCCCCCACCCCCGCCGAAAAAAAAAGTAATTTTATTGTATGCAGATTATCATCTAAAACATGGACTATAATAGAAACGGTCTTTAGGGCAAACGCCATAGAGATCATTCTATTTAAATGGTGAAACTAATATAATGAACACACGCCGATACACACCAATCGAAAGCAGATGGTAAGGGAAACTGAGCTGTTGTCGGGGAGAGGAATGTAGAAGGGAGGGGTAGGCGGCTTCCGGAAATAAAAGATACATTAAGCACAGTATTAAGGCTCTTTTGCCCTCAGCCCCTGCCCCCATTTAAGTTACTCCTTTTTTTTTGTAGTCTGTCCCGTTAGAAAAAAACTTGGCCCCCTCCGATGGCAGTAAATTAACTGGGTGTGGAAACAGGCAATATCCTGGTTTCTTCGGGTTAATAGACTGACAATGTGGCAAAGAATTTGAGGAAGGAATTTCCTTACCCTTGCTGACGTAGCCCGGTTGTTGTTGTTGTTGTTGTTGTTGTTATTACTGTTGCTTGGTGGTATTTTAAAGGTTTAACAATGTTATTTCAACTTGTTCGGACCGCATATCCACTAGGCCATCCTGAATCGATTAGTTTTCACCACTTGAAAGATCTAGATCTAAGGATATGCAAGTTTTGTTATATTCGCTATGATATATGTGCCTGTGACACTATCTTCAAGATTTAGACCAGAGTAGAAGTTACTGTCATAAATCTTGATTCTGCACGAACAACTAGATCTACCAGCACTGTTTAAGGGTCAATTCACTTGCCTAGGTCTGGGGCCCTTTGTTTCTAGTTATTGATTTTCTCATTCTCTCTATCTTCAGATTCTCTCGCTCTCTCCTCGACCGGTTCTCTTGTTCCCTGCCTGTCTGCCTGTGAGTGTATGTGTGTGTGTGTGTGTGTGTGTGTGTGTGTGTGTGTGTGTGTGTGTGTGTGTGTGTGTGTGTGTGTGTGTGTATGTGTGTGTGTGTGTGTGTGCTATAATATAATTATTTTTTAGATAATTCTTATTCTGCCAGTCTGCAAGATATTGACAAAATATCACTGGCTTCGGCCAAAACAATAACACCATCATAGCTTAAGGCGAAGGTATACTACTAATCCTTAATATTTTTAATAGAGACGGAGTATTTTTGACATTAATTTCTTACCCAACTTTACCCTCTATACTTCTTTGGCTTCGTCTTAGGAGATGCCCCCTGCATCGTTCCCTTCCCCCCTCTCCGAAAGCTTCCCAAAAATGACGCCTTTGACCTTGCTCTGAATCATTGAACTGGTTTCTGCTGACCGCAGTCATTTATAGGAAATCTATCGTTTATCCGGGTTTCCGCTACGCAGCATTGCGATACGTGACTTGAGTCCTCAGACTTATATTATATTTAACGCTCAGTTAGTTCGTGTGACCTCATACCTGCTATGCGCTTTATAGATCCGAACTGGTCTTTGCCACAATTCGCCCTCTGATTGGCTATTCTTGGTGAAAGCCCTTTCGGTACTGAAGTTCGGATAGACGTTATGACGACATACGCGTGGAGTAAGCGCCGAGTCTAGACGTTAGCAGAGATTACAACTTACGCATCGGAAAAGTTTGTTAACTCTTGTGCGCACTCAAGCAGGCCGAAAGACGCTTGGTTTGCACCAAAACAGACGCAAGCGTTAGAAGCTGCTTGTTATCGGCCAAAATGGGAATCTGTTGTTATTGTGTCTTTGACGATAGCACCGCCTTCGGCAAAAATGTCGTTAGTTCTTTGAAGCGAAATTTAGACTATAAGACCCTGTTTTGCAGGCCATGCCAAAATAAAACCTTAATGACGTAGACGGTAAGTTGGAAGTTGTTTGGAAGACAAAAAGGTGAGAATGTTAACGAGGATATTTGGGGCCTTTGTGGTGGTGGTGGTAGTGGTGGTGGTGATGGTGAGGGGGTCGGGCTGCTGAAGAGGCGGTAAACAGAAATATATGCGTCACCGGAAGTTGTCTCCAACTCAGTCACGTGTAGAACGTGATCATTTCAACTTAGAAAATGGCAAAAACAAGATGTGTTCATGATTTAATTGTTTCTTCGTCAAAAAAAAACAACCAACAACCAAAATTGGGCGAAATACTTTTCGTTCACTGCAGAGATCGATGGAAAGTAAGTGAATTCAACTTTACAGTGAAACGTATGAAGGAAATGGGTATAGTAAAAGGAAGCTGCACTCTAGCTGGAAGGAACAGAACAGTCCTCATCCGCGTGTCAACCGGCACGACTGACTTATTTTATTTAAGGTATGAATATGCCAAATGTTTTTTTTTTCACTGTTAACCATATAGGGTTTTATACCTCTCATTAACTTATCCAGGGCTCCCATGCCAAAATACTTTCCGAACATGTTGTTTAGCTCTTCCTGCAAATTTTGATTTTAAAAAAATGTCCATAAACCAATTAGAATTTGAGAATTTAGGCAGTGAAACAGGTTATCTAATATTTTAGGCCTTTTTACTCAGTAAATAAGGTAACCTTACCCACCTAGCAACAACCACAAGTTTTATACTTGAGTGGCTAAACCTCACCTATTCTGAGTCTACAAATGTATTTGCATCCATCTAAGCCTTTGAAATTCAAATCCAACCCCTTCCAGCCTCCTCATGTTTTCTGATTTTATAAGGACTATTTAAATATTTATGCCAGGTGCTATTGGCATCTTCATACCTGAATTGAGGCGGCTTTTCGCGTAGGGATCTGAGCACTTTGTGATATGTCAGATGTCCACAGATGATGTTTCCAGCAACAAGTGACCAATAGAACGTTTTTTTTTTTGGTCATTAGGATGAACGTAAACACAGTATGTAGTTATTCTCTATACCTTAGCCTACTTCCACTATTAATGATCAGAATTATAAAGTTAATAATTCTCGTAACCAAGCAGTGTTTGATCACGCGACTTCAAGTTGTTTTTTTTTATTACATCAGCAGATTAAACGACTCAGTAGCTTTCTCGGCTCCCTGAAGAACATTGCACTGCACATCAGTCACATTAAAGGGTTAAAATGTTAAAAAGCAGTTAATCAAGTTTGATCAATTGTCTTTAAGTAAACTGTCTTGTTGTTGCTATAACAGAAAGGAGAGCGGACAAGCATTTTTGTTTGGTTTTGCAACGTATGTATGAAATGGGACCACTTTTATAATCCCTTTTACTTGGGGAGGGTTTTTGGG
>JAWQUT010000081.1:152291-190613 GCA_033807755.1 Ellobium chinense | reverse complement strand
ATGGATGGATGGATGGATGGCTGGGTATGCTCCAAAAAACCAACCCAGCTATTCAGACTGACCAAAGGGCGGTCAAACAGACATACAGAAAAACACTGAGACAAAATAATCCTACCTATAACAGATCTGCCGCATCGGCGCAGTTCGTCAGCTTGCGGCTGCTGACAGCGATATGTGTTTGAACTGAACACTTGGCCCGGCGGGCAGTTGCCTGGAATGCTGACTCCAGCCATGCACATTAGAAAGCTGTTACAATTCCACGGGTCACTTCGGACGAAACTACAGGAAAATAGTAGTGCAGAAATAAAATAGGAAATCATTGTTATCGCTGTAGTTATCATCATCATCATCGTGTGTATTACCCACCACCCCATCACGACAACAAGAACAATAATAATATATAATAATAATAGCAACAACTACACCATCAACAACATAGTTAAAATGAAGACGACAAACAACAACAACAACAACAACAACAACAACAACAACAACAACAACAACAACAACAACAACAACAATAACTACAGCAACAACAAAACAACAACAATAACAACAACAACAACAACAACAACAACAACAACAACAACAACTATTACTACCACAACTTTTATTACTACAACCACCTGTACTACCTCTACTTCTAGCCCTACTGTTACTACTATTACTACTACTACTACTATTTCTACCACTAATATTATTTCTACTAATACTACTACTAATGTTATTTCTACTACTACTACTACTACTATTATTATTATTGTAACTGTTACTACCACCACAACCATCTCTCCTCAGCACACCCCCCCCTCAAAATCACTCTTGAAATGAATACAGATACTCACTGTAGACCTTTATCCTCAGAGCACAACGCCTGAAAGGCCAGAACTTCTAGATAAGTCCCAGCTACAGAATTCAGGAAGACACCCAGAAGGACAAGAGGTCGCCACCAGGCCAAGAGGTTACACGCCGTCGTCATCCTCCCAGGACAAATCGCCAACGTGTATGACAATAACCAACATACGCGTGTCACAGCACCGATTGATCACACGGTTATGTCATAACTTCAAAAACTATCACGCCTATTATTCACAAATCTACTTTTGGACAAATTCAAGACGAGATGTCACAGCACCGATATGCCACTGTAACTATTCAATTCATTTAACTACACCAATAACACAAAACATTGTTTATCAAAACACCGGTTTGTCTCAAGTCTAACATGTCACAGCACTTCTGAGCATAAATTTTAATTTAACTGTCAGTTTGGCATTTAAGATAATATTATTTCACAAGTCAGTTGTTACTTTAAAACTGTTAAAGACAAACGACACACAATTTAAAGACTAGCAGACTTATAGATCTTCGGGAACAATATGACCAGATCAGACTTTCACAAATAAATAAATGCTTGTTTCGTTGTCACTTCTTATGTCGGGTGTCACAACGTTACACTGTCAACAAAAATGTGAACCAGACTGTGGCAGGGGTTGTTACGTCGATTAGCAGGACCTGCAACGAAAGATAGTCAACACTACTTTAATAAACTAAAGTGTTGAGTTCATGCAACGCCTATGCATTTCATTACAAAGCTAGTTATAGCCATGAAATCTGACACGTCCTCATCATTTTCGTCAATGCCGAGTTACGTGGAGGTCTTAGTTTTTTTTTTTCTTTTCTATGTAGGAAGGCTTTATATTTTAAAAACTAATCCTTCTTTGTAAAGTTTCGTGTAACCTCCAGTTATTGTTTTGAATTATTTTGCTGAAACAAAAAGTAGCATTGCTTCCTTTGGTTAAAAACAAATTGTTTACTCAATTCAAAACCTTGCAACTTCAAGACTTTCAACAGAGATTCAATAAAAAATAAATCCAGAGAGCGAACAGTTTCTTAACAATCAATAATAATTCATTTGTTTCACTTGAACATGCGTCCACCATTTTCTCTTGGGCCTCTAGCGTTTGAACTATATGGCTTTTTAAATCTAAGAACCGATTGAAAACACACTAGGGCATTTCGATGGGATCTCTTACCGTTGTATAAATTATATTTTACTCCGCATGTTGAAAGTTACGGTAAGAAATCCCATCATTAATGCACTAGCTATCTGCTATCAGCTTCAGAGGTTTGTTAAGGGCAATTTCATTTAAGATAAAGTAAACAATTTTTGAATACATCAAACAACGTGGCAGTTAAAGTAAAAGATCAGCAAGGTCTTGAAATTTACAAAAACAAAGGAATAAAAAATACGCATAATAGTTTCCAGGGCTTGAGTTACCTTTCCTTGCCCGATGTGGGATGCCAAATTTCGCAACAAGGTTACTATCACTGAGAACCAGGTTGTTGAATTTTGTAACGTGAATACAGGTTTATTCGCTTAACGATAATAAATCACAACATTTCCACTTAAGAAAAACTATAGTCTTTGTCAATGGATAATGGCAACTGTCTATGGTGCTATATTTTTTAATCACAGCGATAACGTTAAAAACACACATGTCATAAAATAAACCTGCCTGGGCCAAAATGTCATACACACACCTCCCATGCTATTGTCAAACATCCTGTTTCTCACATTTTAGCCGTGACATAACCATAGCATCTCATGTAGATGTTTGAAAGTGCACTTTTAACAGGCAATATCCATATGCTGGCGTGTGCCAGATTTGAATAGAACGAGAAATGAGAAATTTAAAAGTAACATTTTTTTTTCTTTAGCCATCCCATACATTAAAACACATTTACTTCGTACACTGATAAGTGTTTGTTTAAAAAAAAAGCGAGTGCATCTTTTAGAGACATAGCTAGGCACTAAGTCACCTTTATACAGTAGAATATCGATATAAAGTATGCCTTGGTGTATGGAAGAAGTACTTATTATTGCGATATACGTGGTATCGAGAGCCATCTGAGTGTCTAAATAGTAGAATAATAATAAATATAAATGTTTATGAAATTCGTACTTAATAACAAGGTATGCTAACTAAATACGTAGACCTACTTAATATCGAAGTTCCATTGTATATCTCAAGCGCACCTACAACCTTCAATATAAAGCATCAAGAAGTGTACGGCACCTGGGCTTATATTCCAGCCACACATTGTATCTTCTGGCCAAAATGGCAAAGGACAGAACATGAGATCGTACAAACTACTGCACAGCTGACACGTACACAATTACCATCATAAGATTATCCCTAGTTTATATATCCAAGAAAGTGATTATACTGCTAAAAAAAAATTACATACCGCTAAACTTTTGGTGAGAGATTTCGGAACAAATCTTTGATGCGTATATCGCAGAGGAAAATGAATGCAAGATGTTAAAACACAAGATATTCGACTGAAAAAAATCCTCCCAAATAAATTCACGTCATTTTAGATTTCGGAATTCCGTAATGGTGGATTCCGACTTATTCATATGCTGCGCTGCTTACTGCTGCAATCTGCCATATGACTTTTTGCCAGCAGTATGCTAGAATTATTCATATTATATGAATTATTAAACAGTATTAGGTTTTTGAAGTCTAGGACATTCACAGAGACCGTTGTCTTACCTTGCGTGAACGAACACACAATAACGTGAATCAAACGAGACGTAGGGCCTTTTGAGACACAGTCCTAAACGGCAGCAAGATTACGGCTATTGCCGTGAACACTCACCTGGCAGAGAGGGCCAATGAGCGGCAGTGTTGCCGGCTTGTTTACGAAGCAGCCAAACTGGGCTACTTTTAAAGTTCCTTAGTTCTCTCTTTCAGGGGTATGGCGACTTGGTTATGTCTGGGTTACCTTGTAAGAGTTGAATTTTCATTTTTTTGGTCTTTATCTAATTTCTATACATTTTGTAAAAACTGTCTCGAAAAGCAAAAAAAAGTTGTCCCAAATTTTATTTAAAAATGATTATAATAATACGGATTACCCTATTTAAAAGCATTTTATGTGACTATTCCTTCAGTAGGATATTATTTTATTATAATGTAATTTCTGGCCATATGTCATCTCTCCACATTTTGCATTTCTGTATGAGATAAAGTTCAGTATATTTTTTTCATTAAAAAATGTTGGCCAGTTNCGGCTGTCAACAACATAAAGCAAGTAAGAAATAGGATAGATTACTAGATGACAGACCACTAAGACCCATCCTACATACTGAACAAAAATAGGTAATATTAATGATCGTAGACATTATTATGTATACACATAATCATTCGCGCATCGGGAGCCCCAACTCCAACAACCATCACTTCCGCTTTCTACTTCTCCTTTGTCAGAGGAATAGGACCGGCTGGTATGATCCATTAGGGCCTACATTGGCTTTTATTGGCTGATGCATCTTTTAGGCCTACTTTCGGAAGGGAGATTTGATGACGCAATTAAACTATTAATTTTGCTTAAAGGAATGCTAAGTAAGCTTCACTGGAATTGACTAATACGTTATTTTCCTCAAATGTAAAGAAGGGTGACTCTTAAACCACACGCTTGGCGAATTAAGGTTACAGACCTGTCATGGGATTGGAACCTTTTTTCTCTATGGGCTATATAAACATTTTGAGCCGGACCCTGTGAACCCAAAATTTTAGCTTTCACCCAGACCCATTCCAGATTTAAGCTCATTATGTTGCCTAAATTTTAAGACTGACCCAACCCTACCTAGCTCATTGAAATTTTGAGCTTGGTTGCTATTTGTAAACAGACCCTAACTTTTTCACTGGTCAACGCCAAATCCCTTCTCTTCCACCTGAGCACACCCTTGACTTAGAGCAAAATAGTGCCTGGCAAAATAAAGTAAAATGGACACAGTTTCCCGTTAAATCAAATTTTGCCCACTGGAGCCCTTATCACTGGAAGCAGTGGAATTCCTAAAGAAGGAAAAGGGAAAATGAAAATAACCCTTAACTAGTAGGATCCATCAGTGAAAGTAAAAGTGAAAGTACAATTACAGGCCTAATAATGAAAATACAATTACAGACCTGCAACCAAAAGGCAGTGTAGCTTTTTTTTTCCTTCTGCTATTTGGCTTTGTAAATCAGATGATCAGCTGTGAACATACTATCACCTGCAGGGACCTATGGTTGCACATGAATATTCTCTAGGATATCATAAACATTTTCTAGCACTTTTAAAATAATGCAATTTAACCTTTAACATCGGGAGCGTCTTGAAGTTAACAATGATAAAGAACAAAATACCCCATACGCAAGTTACCGTCGCCAGCCGGTGGTCGCATTTGTTGCTCTTTATGCATATATTAATTTCAAAGGGTTGATGTGCATTTTTCTGCCAGATGTGTGGTACCAACTTTCGCATGACAGGGTCAAGTGCCTCCGGAAACTTTTAGGTTGAATACTGTAGCATGAAATTCTGATATACATATGCTTTTAATATGTAAAGTTACAGTGGGTATTTAATAAAAAAGATGTCTGGAGCCCCATCTAGCAGATTTTTAAGGGAGCTAATTTCAGGAAAATTACCCATTAAGAACGTTTTGTTAGTACCAAACAGTATACATGAAGGCCATTCGAGGGTTGCCCTCGCAGAAACCTTTTCTCTCTCATAAACTATATAATGATAAGGTCTTTGCGCAGGCACCCGATTTTGTCGTATGGACCAACTGTGCAGAATGGATTGTGGATTTGCCAACCTGACCTCAGATTATTGTGTTCACAATTAATACAACCTTTCTTTAAGTACGTGTTTTACACCGGTGCGTTAACTGCAGGGAAGTAGGGGAAGTTTAGATGTTAGAAGAATTAGAATTTCTTGAGTTACACTGAAAGTAGGACATCGGCAACAGTTTCCACCGCCCATCTAGCACGCACGCACGCACGCACGCACGCACCCACGCACCCACGCACATATTCACTTACTCTTTCTTCCACCCTTTCCTTTACTGACTGACTGACTGACTGACTGACTGACTGACTGACTGACTGACGCACTCACTCACTCACTCCGAAGAAAAACAAAAGGATGAAAATGGACGAAGAAAATTCTGGCGAGCTCTGTTTTTTATTTTTTTTATTATGTAATGCATCATGTACATCATCTATGTAACGAACGGTCTTACAACAGTTCCGGCTCCACAACAAAGAGAGACAATCAAAGCTTATACGACATGCTTTCATCTCTTGTCTCCCTTGACAGGGTTATCGCCCCTATAAAATCACTCCATTCGTGTAAAACTTGTACTCAGGACTCCTGTTACTGACCTCTTACAATCAGACGTCAATCTACATAAAAGGTCAGGGGTCAGAGCGGGGACGGCGAAACTGGGGGGAGGTTTTATTAACGAGGAGGATCAATTATAGTAGAGTCTACTTTGCAAGGCCGTAGCTGCGTTTTAGGCTACCATACCCATCTCGATTAATGTAAAGATGTAGTCAGTGATTTGACACCACTAAGTCAATGGATTACCATTACATCGAAAACTAATTTGGCCGAAAGGTCAATGTTTCTAGCTTGCGCCTTGACGAAAGTGACAAAGATAGAGGTGTATGAGAGATCTGATATAATATGTAGATGTTTGAAAGTAGAATATATCTAACTAAGCGAAAATTAATTCATTCCCAAACGTGCTGTCTGAAGAAAATTAAACTCCTAGCATAAAACCACCCAAATCCTCAAAAAATGTAGATCTACTAACAGAGGGCTTGAGCATTAACGATGGAATCTCTTACTATTGTAAGAGTAACATTAGTGCAAGGGTGCTGAATGCACCCTTAGTAGCTTTCAACATGCAGAATTAATGTAATTTTTACGATGGTAAGAGATCCCAACAATAATGCGTTAGTTCTCAAGTGTGTCAAATGCTTTTAAACGATAAAAATCTAATCGCTGGAGAAATTGCTCTCCGTCAACATGATACCATAATGAGATTTTTTTTTTTATCTGGCTAAGATTTTGGGGTTGTGCATGTGTAGGCTTCATTTTCTCATGCTCAGTGGTGGCTCGTTGTCAAGTGTAACCCAAAAAGTGACGGGTAAAATTTAGCTAACAATATAGAGAAATTATAACTTCCAAAAACAGAGAGACCAATTAAAACGTAGAGACCTTTTTTGCTCAATGCATTTCTTTTGTCTTTCAGCTTTGAGCTATCCTCTCGGTACAACCAAGTCTCTACTCAGAGCAAAAACAGTGGATCTGCTATAGTTTAGCATAAGATTCATGTTGTTATTCGAAGAAATAGCGGTGGAAGCTGGGGNGGGGGGGGGGGGTACACGGGTAATTTTAGGAGTCCCTAGCGCTACTGCTTATGCTGTTTTGTTCAAGCTGGAAACTTTGGTAAAAGATGGGGTGAATGGGTTACGGGGAGGCAAGGGGGAGGGCCCCCCTCAAGCTCCTTACTACAGATGCTCTACCTTTGGTATCGAAATAGCCTCAAGTCCCATGTATTTACATAATCTTCTCGACTAGCTTTTGAAACATGTACATCATGCTTGGGAAGGGTTATGTGAACTAAATTCAACCTTCTTTTTAGCCCTCTTCGCTTAATTTCAGCTATTCTGTGAGAGACTATAAATATAGGCGTCCAAAAATTGGAAACCTTTGCCGCTTTATCGCGCCCTCCGTTCCACCGAAGCTTATGTGGTTCTTAAAAAATATTGCATTTAAGCGGACTCGATTGTTTTGTAATGCTTAATGACCACTACAATGTGCCTTCTTGTAACAATGGGGATGCATAGTTTATGCGTAACAGGGACAGGAGCAGTCGATTGCTAAACATATAAACTGTCTACAGTTACGATCGTCTGACGGGACATAATAAATAGATCAGATCAGAGATATGACTACGGAACGGCGGCGTAATAATAGACGAGCTAAAAATAGAGAGCAGTGACAGATGAGCCAGTAAACTGTCAGCCGTTCAGCCTTCAAGCCTTGAGGAGATCTTTTGTGTGTTGTAAGGCACTGCAATGGCTGGGAAAGTTGTAACTCAGTAGTAGGCTATGGCCTCTTACATCATTCAATGTCATGGATCTTAGTCTAGCTCCTTATCAGGGATTCTCAAATCTTGGCAGTACATGGTGGTGCAGAGAGGGACTGACATGAGTACTCCAGGAACTCTTTGAAGGTAGCCAGTTGTATCGCAGCATCATGTAGGCCTTGTTTTGAGAATCCTAGTTCTTTAAAGACACAACAGTAAGTTCTAAGCTATCAGAGTTGATAATTGAAAAAAAAAAGGCAATACTATTGCAATATTTCAGAATTTTTGCATTGCTAGTAAGATTTCAGTATTGCAAATCCTGTATACTGAAAGTGCCATCACAGTATTTCATGTGCAAGTAGTTTGTACTACCTTGCACTGCCTTTTGTTACATGCATTACCAAACAATGGCAAAAGAAATGTAGGCATAAAATGCAATGCACACCAGTAACCAGTGACAATGTATCAATTTTGTCAGTTGTTTTGTACGAAGTGTGCTTTAGTGAAGTTCATTAAACAAGCATTTCACAGTTCTTAAGGCAAATGTGCCTTGTTCTTTTCATTTGGGCCGTCGAACATGCTCCTTAGGCTGAGTAAACGCTCCGCAGGAGCATATTTCGACAGGATAGCATTGATGCAGGCAACAGGACTGGTCCACAGCATACCCTTCATAAGAGTCTTCAGATCTTTAAAAAGGAGCGTAGATGCAATTTCAAAGAATTCCATCAAGGCATCGTATGGACTGCGCAGATAGGTACGGAATCCATACCACATCCGGCATGTTTATAGCGTGACGCAAAACACCGAGTGGTTGCTTCATGTTATAAAACAGCAGCAACAACAACAACAACAACAACAACAACAACTACTACAACAACAACAACAACAACAACAACAACAACAACGACGACGACGACAACAGCAACAACAACAACAACAACAACAACAACAACAACAACAAACACTAATCAGTGTTTTCATCATCCATATTTCTAAATTTTCTGCCTTTTGATACAGTTAGCTCGTCACATCGGGATCGAGAGGACAGAAACAGGCTAGGAAGGCAGGGCTTGATGAGTGGAAACGACAGAATGGTGCAGGCGCAGCTAAGATCTGAGTAAACAAGAACAATATCCAGAGGTCCTCTCAAGCTGTGCCTAATATAAGGATAAGGGTTTCTGTTGACTACATTGATCTCGCGTCTTCTACGCATTTCTGTGAGTGTTTTTGTCTCACATCTTCCAGTTTTCGCTATTGGCACCGAAAACAAACATACTGATTTATAGTCTTAGGCCTACCCAGTCCTGCCTACCTATGTTTGATCAGCCAAATATAGCGAACAGTGCGCAGTTTGCAATTACAGGGCTTCTTTTTGCAGGTGCGGTGGAATCTCTGGGTATAAGGCTAGTTCTAGGTTATGGCAAACTGCAAATATGGCGGTTTTTTTTATCTTCTTTTACGGCTTTCTACGATGACAAGTTACCACACCCCGTGCCCCAAAGATACTCATTTTAGAATTCTTGATGTAAATGTAGACATCTACATAATGACAAGCACAACGAGTATATGGCTATTCTGCTATGGCGCATGCATTATTACATCAGGACATCAGCGTGAACCACATAATAGCAAAACAGATAAGACGCAAGCGTGGAGATGAAACCCTGGCGACTGCGTCTGAAATACGATATGATTTAACGGGTTTGTAAGAAGTGTATGTTCCATGTCAGTCTCTATAAACACAGTCAAACCCCGCTTCTACAGGGAGGTTACAGTGATGTGGTTACGTCATTAGTCAGATCACGTCATGAGCTGATTACAGCCAACTGGATGATCCATTTAGCGGCCAAATTTTGGCTAGATAACAGTTATTGCTGGGGCGAGCAGTGACAAGACATTTTTTTTTCTAAAATAGAAGTTTGTTTTTTTAACAATTCAATTCAATTCAATTGTGTTTATTCCCATTGTAAGAAGTTTACACTTCACTTCAAATAGTGCAAAATCCAGTAGTCTACTTTGCAACGTAGTTCATAAGAGATGTAATGGTAATAGGGTATGAGCATTAAGGTGTTGCTTGATATCAGGTTCATTGTGGACAGTATGCCGATGGAGTAGAGATGTCATATAAGAATGACCTCATACCCATCGAGAGCTGTAAGTTGTCATGAGGACATGACATGGATAAGCAGGGGGGGAGTGTGAGCAGTCGGGAAGCGTGTTAGGGTCACGCGTGAACACTAGGTGTAGAGTAGGTTTTTTCGGCCCTTCTTCTCAAAATTGATCATTCACAGTAATTTGGTAAAATCCCTGGTGACACACTTCCTTAAAATAATATGTAATATCTGAAAAATTATCAGATTAAGCTCACCTTCCTCCAACTTAAATATAAGAGAAAGAATACTAGCTAGTGCGTCCCAAAATAAATGGAACAGGTTTTTTGAGATTTGCTCCGAAACTGCCGGACAGAAATTATTCAAACTTTGGCAAAGAGTCTCTCTCCGTTTGTCTTAACTGGAACATATTTTTATCTTAGAGTTGGTCCACAAACGGAAAAGTTTGCTTCTTTACGCTATATAAATTTTGAAATAGGCCATTTTGCGCAAAGATTAGAGTGCCTACAATTTGATACTAATGTCAGCTCCACATAACTGCAAACATTTGACTTCAAAAATGCAACACCCCTCATAAAAGAGTGGCGGAAATCGGTGAGAAAGTGTGCATCGTTATTGAAGAAACATATATAGATAGTAATATGTGATTAATTTCCGAATATCTTTTGTTGCCTACTATTAGCAATGCAATCATGGCAAGCTGTGAACAAAGCAGCAGCAAGCGATGAAGCCACTCCCGGAAATATGTGCACAAACTCTGGGCTTTCATATTTGAAAGATTTGTATATTTCTTTACAACGCTAGCAGCAAGAATGACGTACCCTTTGACGAAGGCATGCTAAAACCAGAGCTGAATGCTCTCGTTAAAAGCACAAGACGTCACCCATCTACAGTGCTGACTGTATGATTCAACAACATGGACATGAAGTGCTTCATCTGCCACCATATCACGCCGATTCAAACCCAACAGAACTGGTCTGGGCTCAGGTGAAAGGAACTGTCTCACGGAACAACTGCCAGTTCACTTTGAAGGCCACANAGGACATGACATGGATAAGCAGGGGGGAGTGTGAGCAGTCGGGAAGTGTGTTAGGGTCACGGGTGAACACTAGGTTCGCACGTGGAAGTTAGGGACCGATTCAGGCAGTAGGTATTTAAGAATTAAATTGCTGTGAAGTTAGCGTCCCTGTAGTGTAGTGGTAACAGGTTCAGACTTGCAAGCTGAGAGACCCTGGTTCGATCCCCGGCAGGGACAAAAATTTGTAGAGTAGGTTTTTTTCGACCCTTCTTCTCAAAATTGATCATTCACAGTAATTTGGTAAAATCCCTGGTGACACACTTCCTTAAAATAATATGTAACATCTGAAAAATTATCAGATTAAGCTCACCTTCCTCCCCCTTAAATATAAGAGAAAGAATACTAGCTAGTGCGTCCCAAAATAAATGGAACAGGTTTTTTGAGATTTGCTCCGAAACTGCCGGACAGAAATTATTCAAACTTTGGCAAAGAGTCTCTCTCCGTTTGTCTTAACTAGAACATATTTTTATCTTAGAATTGGTCCACAAACGGAAAAGTTTGCTTCTTTACGCTATATAAATTTTGAAATAGGCCACTTTGCGCAAAGATTAGAGTTCCTACAATTTGATACCAATGTCAGCTCCACATAACTGCAAACGTTTGACTTCAAATAAATGCAAAACGCCTCATAAAAGTGTGGCGGAAATCGCTGAGAAAGTGTGCATCGTTACTGAAGAAACATATATATAGACAGTACATGTAATATGTGATTAATTTCCAAATATCTTTTGTTACCTACTATTAGCAATGCAATCATGGTAAGCTGTGAACAAAGCAGCAGCAAGCGATGAAGCCACTCCCAGAAATATGTGCACAAACTCTGGGCTTTCATATTTGAAAGATTTGTATATTTCTTTACAACGCTAGCAGCAAGAATGACGTACCCTTTGACGAAGGCATGCTAAAACCAGAGCACAAGACGTCACCCATCTACAGTGCTGACTGTATGATTCAACAACATGGACATGAAGTGCTTCATCTGCCACCATATCACGCCGATTCAAACCCAACAGAACTGGTCTGGGCTCAGGTGAAAGGAACTGTCTCGCGGAACAACTGCCAGTTCACTTTGAAGGCCACATTTTCCCTGACCGAAGACGCAATCACAGACTGGCGAAAAGCGGTTCAGCATGTTCAAGGGCTTGAACAGGAATACATTACGAAAGATGGAATAAAGCAGAGACATCCGCCAGTTGTAATTAATTTTGATGAATCCACCTCATCTTCATCCTCGTCTGACGAGAATGACTAGCTTTGTTTTTGTAGTATGTGAAACTTCAGTTTGATGCATCGATAAACAATAATTTCAACCCGTCACTTTCCATCTTTGTATTTGACTTACGTATTGTTATTTACGTTTGTTTTGCAACTTTCCTTTATCCGGTTGCTTCGATTGGGTGAACTTTGACGTTTGTCACCAGGCGAAGATTTGCCGGTCACAAGAAACAAATGCTTGCTTTGTTGCAAATGTTTATGTTCACTTAATTGA
Organism: Ellobium chinense; assembly: GCA_033807755.1. Lineage (NCBI taxonomy): Eukaryota > Metazoa > Mollusca > Gastropoda > Ellobiida > Ellobiidae > Ellobium > Ellobium chinense. Next base: position 178,008 of record JAWQUT010000081.1, on the reverse strand, counting down.
AGTGAGACGTTTTATAATTATGTATCAACAGTCAGAAAGTTTAAAAAAAAAAAGCAGATTTGTTTCAGTGTATAGAAGTCGTGTTATTTAACAGTGCGCATTATCAGCCATGTGCTCTGAAGAAGTGAAAAAACTTAAGCGTCCTGCTCCAATCAAAGTTTGTTCTTCTTTATCATAAAGTTCGACACTGGGATTGTGAACGAAAGTTTCTGTGACAAATTTGCAACCAAAATGCATGTAACAATAATGAATTACACAGCATTTTTGTGATGTAATTCTGCATGGAAGTACTTATGCACTTAAAGTGATATTGATAAGCTGCGCACCATCTGCACAAAAACCTCTAGGTAAGAGTAGAAGTGTACCCCTGAATACCTTCACTGCGTCATATTTATTAAGCAGTGGCGTCACCGTAATTGCGCAGTCTCAGCAGCGTGAATATAGGAGTTGAGCAGGCCTTTTCGATAAGACGAACGTTTAGGACTTTATTATTACTTCCAGGACATACCAGGAGTCTCAGAGCTGTTTGTAGCAAAACAAAACAGAGCAAACATGTATGTCATACTGTATAAAAAGCGAGTTAAATCTCCCCGTCGACTTTTTTGTAAACAATAATGCAATTACCTGAAAGCTAATGCGTCTCTCCTATGCGTGACAAACAACGACGTCAAACAGTAAACACCCTAATTATTGCGTAAAGTGACAAAGTTCAAAATTTATATAGCGTAAAGAAGCAAACTTTTCCGTTTGTGGATCAATTCTAATATAAAAATACATTCCAGTTAAGACAAACGGAGAGAGACACGTTGCCAAAGTTTGAATAATTTCTGTCGGGCCATTTCAGAGCAAATGACAAAAAAATCCGTTCCATTTAATTTGGGACGCACAATAGCCTACATGCCTTGCCACCCGGTTACATTAGCTTTGCACTTTTAATCAGTCTATAGGGAACGCCACTTGAGGTCACGAGTTTTTATGCTGTCATGCCTGCGTGGAGCAAGTCCGCATATTATTTTCATTGGACCGAGACGGTTTTGAAATTATGTAGAGCAACATCCGTATGTAAGGGCATATTAAGCCATGCATCACAATCGCAGCACATCATGCTTGTTGTATCCAGGCTTGTAATGATATTTCCCTACGCCTCATCTTCGTAGTCTTTATTTTGCATGTTGGCAACAGAACCTTGAGTGTCAAGTGTCTCTCTTCTGTGGCTCATATTAGAAGGTAAGATCATAGTGTATTTCCTTGATCAAATTCATATCTGACTCATATCTACACAGCATATGCATTTCATTTTAGATGGTAATCACTGATGCTAGTAATTATAATATATTCAGTCTAGGCCGTACACGATATCTAATAACAGGCTAACTAAAAATATTGAGAGCGAATATATCTTTCTTCCACAAGCGTCTACGTATTTATATTTATTCATGATTACATGCTTAATCAAATACAAACCAAATACAATGGCTTGATGGGCTTGACTAGACTAAGGGCACATTCACTTTTCGAATTCCGGACAATGTTTAAGGTTGAGAAATCGGTAGAACATAGCAGAATAACCAACGAAGTCCCCAAGTATTATATGCATCAAATTATGAGACTAACTTTTATATAGAGGTCGCTAAACATGACAATAAAAATAATATTGAAGAAGGCATGTCCCCCTATAAATATGTCCCATACAGCTTCCCACCTTTTGGCGGGAAATTTATTTATAACAATCCGTCCTTCGTGGCTCGTTCCCTTTTAGTGTAACCGTTTGTTTTACCTTCCAAAGGCATTAATGAAATCTATAAATTTCAATGAACCCAAGAATATTTCCCTTCGACCACGTTGCTGTTGCAGAAATCGACACACAATACTGTATGCTAGACGCAATGCAAACGAACAATGCTAGTGTGAAACAATGTGTGACATTTTACTTACTGCAATTTTTTGCCGTGAAAATAAAGCAATACATCGAGTCGTGTGCGCAAAAACTTTGTAGATTTTGATACGCTGATTATGCAGTTGTTTTTTTTTTTGATCCGATGGATATTTATTTATATGTTTATTTACCCCCAAAAAATTACCCCACTCACTAAAACTTCAAAGTAAGCCGCCGCCGGATGTTTTGAGGATCGACCGGGCGAAAACATTATCAAACAATGCTTGATTTCTGGCAGGTCAGGATTTTTGGCCTTAAGTCTTTTGAGTTTTGGCGTCCACACGCTCAGTTATACCAGAAGATTTGCCTGAACAGGCAAAACTGTCCGGCCAAAGTGCACGTGTAGGAGGCCCTTTATCATATAACAGTTTCTATGTACCTGATATTCCATGGTAATCATTGATACCAGATTTGTAATTAGTCTTCTCGATATTTGAACCTAGACATTTGGTCCAAATCGTAAGTATAGATCCCAAGAACGAAAGCATGTTTACTCCATAGGTTTTAAAATTTGATTCTTTGGGATTCCGTTCACTTTTGTTAAATCTAATGGCGTTGTGGGGTTAAGTAGAGTGGGAGGTTTTCGAATTTATTTTTCGAATTTCATACTAGAACTAGAATAGATTTAATGTCCAGGATGCGTTGCTTTCATATAATTATGCATTGTACTTTGATGTAGAAGTCGCTAAACATGATCATAAAATTATTAATCATACGCGGAGGGCTTGTCCCCATCACCACGTTATATTATTTTCAGGAAATACGTTTATAGTGTCTAGCTAGGAGTTGCTTACCGCTAGTTCCTTATTGAAATGCAATTCTACTTTTGCACTGCAAGGACTGGAAATAGCATTGCAGCCAAATGAATAATAACAACAACAAGAAACATACATGTGTCGGCAAAAAGTACTGGAATATTGACAACTCTTTAAATAAGTAGGTCTGCGGAATCGCTATCTATTGCCAGTGCCACAAATTATTAGTGCAGCAGAGTGAATTGTTTGCATAATGCTGCAAATTAAAGGCACCCGGCAAAGCAGACAAGGCAGGGCAAGGCAAAGCAAGGCAAGGCAAGGCAAGGCAAGGCAAGGCAAGGCAAGGCAAGGCAAGGCTATACCAAATACTATAATGTAGCAAGCCGGACACTTTAGGCAATCAACCTCGGCCTGTATTTTTTTGGCGCCCCTTGGCCTGGCCTCCTTAGAAAAAACACTTTAATCTAGGTAAACCAACCAAATAATGGACTCGTTCTAGATCTCGGGGGGGNAAATCTCGGGGAGGTCACATGATCAGGGAAGTCGCTGCGTTTGTTTTCGTGTGGAAAGCACTGGTCTGTGAAAGAAAACAGACACAATGGCTCGCTATTGTGCGGCATGTGGGTGTAATAATAACACTTAACAGTGACATGGGGCAAAAAGAAAGCTGGAGTTATTTTGCATGGCCAAAGAATTTTAAAAAAAAAGACAAATATCTAGCCTATTCCCTCTTCATCAGTTATTATAGCAAGATGACCTGGCAGGCTAGGATGGTATGCAGTAACTAGACTAGATTAATTTATTAGACTAGCTTGGGTCGCATGTATACTAGAAGTTGTGAGGAGGGGGAGGAGCTTTGTGCAATATGCTAACGTTGATAATGATCTCATTCGGCTCTGTCACATCCCCCCNTGTCAAATCCCCCCCCCCCCCCTTTCCCGCTTTTCATTCACACTCGGCTACCTAGATTCATACATATTGATTTAAGATTTCTTTAACTTTGCCACCGGCAGCGGCAGGAAATATATTGATCACAATCAGCGGTCTAGAACTAGTTCTGATTCATTCATTGAACCTCTATTTAAACTAGAACTCTGAGCTGTATAGAGACACAGTCTTAGACATCTAATTTCTAAATTATAATGGAAACAGACAGACATTATTGTAAATCTAGATCTAGATTAAAATGTTATTACCTCGCTTTCGAGGGTGATTCTACAAGTCACACGACAGACGTTTGCTTTCCTCATCTCCGCCTTCACTCGGGATTTGATAGAGAACAGTTTTAAAAATTTAGTCTGATCTGAGGTTGTTAAAGGCTATATCAGTTATCCATAAGTCTTTAACCGTCCAAGACCCAACAGTAATAATCCGGTTAGATAAAAGTTTTTTTTTTTATATACAATAAGTAAATTGATATAATTGGATACACTGAGATGATAGCTGGCATTATATGGTATATTGGTTCTGTGAGGAATTATGTTTCTATTATGGCATATCTTCATAATGTACGGGCACTCTGAATTCTATGTGAAATATAGCATACGTATGGGGTAAAATAAGATACGCTCTTTAATATGTGTAGAGGTGTGGGTATTGTCGATGGCATAAGCATAATTAACGGGCTCTGTGTACTCCACAATCCTCGCATTGGTAATTTTTTTCAGCACCATCGGTACTCTCTAAATAGAAACATACGCCGGTTCCATCATTGTTTACATTCTGACTTCCCTGATCACGTGACTAATCGCTGCGCGAAGGGGAGATTTAGAACGAGTCCATTCAACTCCATTCCTATTAGCCTACTCTCTGATCGTATGTAAAAGTCTCAGACTGGTGAAATTTAGTCGGAAGTCATAAAATAATAAAAATATAATTGTTGCAGGCAGTATTTCCCAATAGTTTCAGCTGATTTCATATGTGCAGGCCTGTGGTCCACAAAGAGATGCCAAATTTTTAACCCCTACAACAGATTGTTGTCTGAGCTTAATAATGTTATTGTTTTCATCTAAATTAAAATTGTGACGAATCTAAAGGAAGGATTCCCACTGTAAACAGTCTATAATTTGAACATAGTGGAGGCACCAGATCTGCTGTTTAGCCCTGGCCATCTCGGAACGTTCCTGTGGTTTTAGGAGAAAACTTTTATCTTCTTTTAGTTAAATGACTGAAAGAGGCTTGTACCATTTGGTTGGCTCCTGCAACCTTTATAGTACTTTCAATATAATCTTTGATTATACCCTTCTGCCTATTCCTTGTGGGTAGTGGTTGTAAAGAGCTTGATCCGCCGCCATGTCCCCAGCTGACCTTGTCATTGTCTTCACGTCTATAATGATCCCGTCATGAGAGGAGGCTATGAGATTAAAGTATTGCTTGTGCATCGTGCTCTTATCGAGTGATATCCCCTTGACCGTTTTATTACATTTTGGAAGACACGAATCAGGAACACGAGTTTCCTTTTCGTCTGCCCATTTCTATAATTGGTACTTATGCATGACTATATATAGATCACCGCACGCATTAAACTACCTGGACAATCCCTATGGCCGTGACCTAATGAATCTGTCATGACCTTTCTGAGGTCAAGCCAAAGGTTTACGGAGGGACCAGCGGCCCTAAACGATTACAGCGCTAGACGTGTTCGTCTGAACGCCATGTTTTTTGCAGGGCAAGTGTTTGAGTGAGTGAGTGAATGAGTGATTGATTGATTGAGGGGAGCACCCCGTGAGAGCGCTAGTCACGCTTCCTTGCGTTAATCCACCGCGTGGGAGCGCTACTCGCCGACATGTCTGACCGTGTGAGAGCGCTGTTCTATTGTTAGCAATAAGATCAAACAAACCTCAAGCAGGAAGACAGGTAAAGAGGTAAATTGCAAACCAACATTTTATGTATTTTAACTAAGAACGTGTCCTATTAGTTTGCATATAGACTAGATGAATATTATGTATTCTGAATACATGTCCTTTATAAAAAAAATGAGTTAAGTCTGATCACCTTTAGGCCTGTATATAAGTCCTTCGTTTAGTTCTAATATCATATAACTGACGAGATGGAATTGATTGAAACGAAGAAAGGGGCACCTGCACTAGTTGTTGAAAAATTCAGTTTTAACAGAGAATGGACTATACACGTTTTAACAGTGAATAGACTATACAAGTTTTATCAGTAAACGGAACATACACATTTTACCAGTACTAGATCTATACAAGTTTTATCAGTGCATGGACTCTTATCAGTGAAGAGGCAAATTCACTGCATAATAAACATTTTTAATGCGGCCACATCTTTATCGATGTGACGGTCTAAAGCCCGTTAAACACAGACAGGAAATGTTTATCAAAATAAAATTTGTAGCTGAGTTTCAGCAACATTTGCTTGGTTTCAGTAGCTCAGTTCTGCTTTGCGGCGAGTAGCGCTCTGGCGCGGTTACCTGTGCGCGGCATCGCAATACATTTCCCAGTCAAAGAAATTATTGTATTCCCCTTTGATTTGTTTTAACAATAGAATCGAAAACAGCGCTCTCACGGGGTGCAGCCTGATTGAGTGAGTGAGTGAGTGAATGAGGGAGGGAGGGANGAGGGAGGGAGGGAGGGAGGGAGGGGGGAAGGGAATGAGTGTTTGTGTGTGTGCGTGCGTGCGTGTGTGTATGTGTTTGTGTGTGTGTGTGTGTGTGTGTGTGTGTGTGTGTGTGTGTGTGTGTGTGTGTGAAGAGAAAAAAGAGAGAAAGAAAGAAAGAAAGAAAGAAAGAGAGCTCACCGAAGCACCATTGCACTGACACGAGAAATTTGAAACAACGATTTCAGCAACGATACATGTAGGCTTAAACAGCCTGTTAAGTTGGTGATAAATATGTCTATCTGTCTGTCTAACTGTCTGTCCATTTTTCTGATTGTCTGTCACTTTTTCTTGTTGTCTGTCCATTTTGTCTGCTAATGTACTCCCCAATGGTAAATATGTATCCATATTTTATAACATTGTTACAGCTGGAATAAGCTTGTGAATCTGAAATCTTTCTCTTCTCCAAGTGCACTGTGGAGTGGGTGGTCTTTCTATCAACAGTAAGGGTAAGGAGGAGGGAGAAGGAGAGAGACAGAGACTGAGTGAGAGAAAGAGAGAAGTCCGCAGAGAAAAAAGAGAGAACGAGAGAGTGAGAGACAGGCACAGAGAGTGTGACAGAGACAGAGAGAGGGTAAAAGAGAGAAAGACTGGAGGGAGACAGACGGCCGGCGAGGAACAGGAAGTCAGAGAGAACACGGACAGAGCCCCAGAGAGAGAGAGAGAGGAAAAATGAAAGAGAAACATAGAGGCAGAGAGAGAGAGAGACAGAGACAGAGAGAGAAAGAGAGAAAGAGAGAGAGAGAGAAAGTGACAAACAACCAACCAACGCCGGCGCCAATCAGAAAGGAGTGGGACTTTAAAAAAAAAAAGTGAGAGTTTGCTGGGTTGGTTTGATCACGTCGAAAGATTTTTTTTTTAGACTTGTCAGAAAAATGAATTATAAACTGATTCCATAGTTATATCAAAGACCCATAGGTTAATTTTAAATTTAAATAAGTCCAGAGGTTTCTGGTGTCTCATAGATCCTTACAGACTGCCAAAACAAAATGATCTGCACTTTTAGAAGGTCATTGTCATTACTTCACAACATAAACAACAATAACAGCTGTTCCCAACGCGCAGATCATAGTTACACTTATTCCATTAGACGTGAAGAGTTACACATTCTCACCTCCTCTGGGTTTGCGCGTAGGACGAGATTTTTGATGCGCAGATTTACCACACTACTGCATCACTTGGTTTCCGTGCCTATGCACTTGGGCGATACCAACAAGAGCAGAGAGTGGAGAATTACATGGATCAAAGAAGTACAAACATGCAGTCGACTACAAGATATTTATTGAGCCCACTTAGGATGATTGTGTCAAAATTCACAGCAGCAAGCTCTCCACAGCCAAACTTTTGAGGCAGGGCATTTCGCACAAAACAACAACAGCGAGAACCTGCCTTCACGACATGAGTGCATGTTTACAGTGTCAAAGGCTTCTCTGCAATACCTAAAAGCACTTTCCAAGTTTACCCTAGGCGGCCTAGGCAAAAGCACAACTTTCACGATCTTGTTTTCGATGCTGTGTTCAATCGTAAGTCTTGTTTTCGTAAGTGATGAGATTCACAATATGAACATAGAAATGAGGTATTTTCAGACGGGTCAGTTACACCACGTGATCTAGGGATTGCTAGGATATTTTGATAAGTGACGAGTAATCATACATGAGCAGAGCATATAAACAAACCAACGTGTAAGCAAGATTTCCTAGGTCACGTGATGGAGCCGAAAATACCATATAGAGCCATATTCAGAGACATAGATCTGGGCTAGACCTTCTTGGGGAGGATTTCCATAATGTGGTAACTGGCGATAAGGAGTTACGCTCGCTTCGACTGATGCCCCTGTCTCGATGGGCATTAGTGTTAGGGTTAAGGGTAGGGTTAGGGGAGAGGGTAGGGTTAGGGTTAGGGTTGTATTAGTATGTTTTTCGGAATTAAGGTACTGACAGTAGTTATAGGAGTTACCACATATGGAAATCCTTCCCTTTCCTGCATGTTTGTAATGAAATAGAGATAAAAGTGTAAAAAGACAGTGACATGATCGGAAAGATTTTGCCACATGAAATGAATCAATGCTAAATTCCTAAAGTCTAAGGCAAAGCGTTATAGTCACCAAAATCAATGTGTATAATAGCATCATACAAGCACTGACATTTTTGAGTTATCTTCTGCTGCCTGTTCTGTGAAACCTGCTATTACTTTTTACTGTAGATAATGTTGCTAAAAAAATTAGGAGCTGGAAATTTAAGAACTGTCTTAATTATAAAAGATGTGTCACATTATAACAACTGCATAGTTGTTCTTTGTGCTGTGGATCCATGTTTTTAGATTATAAGTACAAATAAATGATGGAACTGAGCTTATTCTGTTACAATGTTATTTCCATTTCAACATCTTCAAAGCAGTGTTTCGAAATGAGTAATGAATTTACACTGTTTTTCAGTCATCAAAATTCTTAGAAATGATGAAAAGTTGCCACGGTCATTAGGAAATTATGATTAGTATTGTTTAATGTTTTTAAGGTAAATGGTGTCTTCAGAAGTTCTCCTGAAGTAGGACTTTTGAAACCCCATTTCTCACCAAAAGAAAATACCAGTGACAACAGTTTCCCAACATTCAAAATTTGCCGTAAGGCTCTGGAATCTTTATCTGTGGATGCAGGCCATGTGTAAAGATGGCTACTCATAGATCTGTAACCCCTAAGTTTTAGTGTTAGAGGGAGGACTGAAACCTCCCTTGATGCCTACTGCTGCTATGTTGGTGGCCACTGAATCACTTAATAGTGCAATGTTCCCACATAACTAAAACCAATCCTCTAATTAGTGAAAACGATTCCAGTTAATTTCATGTTAATGGAAACAGAATACCTCTCACAACCCCTTTGTATATCTGTTGCTGAACAGTCAAATTTTTTATCTGCCATTCACCACTGATCAAAATTTATAATCTGTTAGAAAGTAATGGTACTCTTTTGAGTGCCAGTGTATTGATCTTAGTGGTAATTTACTTTGAAGTGCAAAGACTGAGTCATATTATTGCATGCTGGTATAGTGTTTAGAGTCACCAACACATCCATTAGAAGAGCATATGCTGTGGCAGTTGATTTCATTTCAGTGTTAACAGAATGAATATGGCAACGATATTAATGGAAACAGAATCTGCGGTGTTAGTTGAAGCTTGTTACCAGGTACCGAATATGATGCGGCATTTGGTATCATGTTCACAGAATATGCTGTGGCATTGACACTACCAAATAATAAGAAATAAGGAGTAGGTTGCTGGGGTTGCTGCCACAACTATAAATTATAATTTTAAACTTGAACTTGAACTTGAACTCATGCCAATTTTAAGCCATCCATTGGCATTTAAACACTAGAAGGCGATTGCCTTAATTGGTTGTAACACCATGCAAAGTATAAAATTGGCTGTTATCTGCAGAGTCTTGTGATTTGTGACAATACCACTGTGATGGTTAATCTTACGCTAAAACAGGTGCACTGATTCAGGAATGCTTCCTGTCCCAAGACATAGTGCTATCGTTCATGTTGATGTATGAGGCTGCATTTCACATATACATGGCCTTACAGGTCAACACAAGGATTTATTAAGTGCAAATAAAAAAACGATAAAGTAACTTGGGTGTCTGTGCTGACAGGAGGGAAGAAGTCATATGTGTCATTGTCACATTAGCAAACATAAAATAAGCTTGCTGAAATTTTTTGTTTGGTGAGACTGAGTATGACTTGAAGGGGGAAGAGGGAAGAAGAGGCTTAAAAAGTGAAACGTTAAGTTTGTGCCCAGGTTTTAATTTTCCTAGAGGGAAAAGAAATCCTCCAGATCAGCAATCAATCAGGAAGCTTTACTAGTATTTTCTTTAGTGGCTGTCACATGTTTTATAACATTGTCTTCCTATACTGTTTTGTAATAACCTTGTGAATATACTGAAGAGTAGAAGACAGGTGAGTTTTTTTTTTGTTTGTTTGTTGTTGTTAAATGTGTGTGTGCCAGATTCCAGTATTCATCCTTGAAATGATTCTTTAAATTAGCTTTTGCCTTCATCTTTAAATCACTGATCAGTGGCCTAAATGCTTAGTCTTTTAAGCACATGTTATTGAATGTGAATTACCTTCTGATGTATCTCTCCCCAGAAACTTGACTATCATTTTATTTGGTGGCAGTCTGAGATATTGTGAAAATGATCACCTTGGCTATCATTCTTGTCATACTGACTGTTGTATTCTTCAAGTATGGAAAGAAGTATCTGGAATACAGGGCTCTTTTCAACAGTCTGCCTGGAGATACATCATTTAGCTACATACTGGGTAACTGGCACATGGTTAGTATACACAGTCAAGCCTGACCTTGTTACACACGTCTGGTGTGTTTAATTGGCCATAAAGAAAGAATTTCTTGTGAGTAAATCACTGTCTAAATGCACCATTTAAAGGTCCACAGATACCAACTTTTTTTCCCAGGTAGGACGATCATACCCGATATAATGAGCACTTTAAGATATATAATAAGCACTTTAACACAGAAATTTCACACAGGCATGCGTTATCAGTCACCATGCTCAGCTTAATTGTTTATGTAAATATTAGCACATTTATGTGACACTACAGGACAAGGATTAACCAGGGTGACTGATTAACCAAGGTAATAAAGTAACAACAGGGAGATGATCACCTTTGAAGAGCCCAATAGCAGACAGAGATGGTGGGTCACAGGCAGGTCTGTCATGTAACCAGGAGTTATAGCTTTAATGACTAGACCAGACAGGGTGGCTAGACATCTTTGCTTTCAACTATTCTTTTATCTGTGCATTCATGCACTCCAAAGTTTGCACTACTTGAGAAAAACTAAAATCCTGCAAATAATTTACAAATCCCCCCTCAAATTTATGATAGTGTGGGAATGTCTCCCCCAACTCGTATGAACTGGAGAAAACATTGTATTCATTATTATTATTATTATGTATCTTGTGCATTAGAGTGACACAAAGGGGTGACTATAGTTTCTAGGCATGCCCATTACAACATTCATTTCATAATTTGTTATAGACAATCATTACCGGCTATTGCCTGGATGAAATTGACTTGTCCAGTGTTTATGGTCTGGTTACATGGAACTATAAAATTGACAATAATTGAATATAACATCAGCATGGAAGTCAGCATGCTTACACAGTAGCCATGATAATATAGTGCTCAGGTTATCTTTTTAGTCGCCACAACCCAATTTGGAAGAACGATGCATGGTAATAACAATTAATTTTTGAAAGACCTGACCATTCTGTTATTAATCTCAGGGTTAAATAAATCTTGCAATTCATAAACTATTTTTATGCAAATATAATTCTGGCATTGTTTCTCAGGAGATATTTCATTCTCTTCTTGTTCCAAGTATCCTGGACCCAATGAAGAGGGGATAGCCTGGGATTTCAAGATGTCGCAACAGCACAAGTACTTCCATCGTGTTTGGACTGGACCCTTTGTTCCTGTCATTTTAGCTTATCATCCAGAGACAATCCGTGCCATTGTCAAATCTTCAGGTAAGAAGAAAATATAACAAGTTTAACAAGTTTAATATAAATAAGCCCAGGATACAGCTGTGGTACAATGGCAAAATACAAAATACAACAGCACAGCACATGAACATTTAAAGCACTATAACTGCTAAATTTACATATGTTCACAAGGTACTCGAACATTCACATATATTCACAACGTACTCATACATTTTACATTTAACAATAATATGTACCACTCACTTTCAATAGTAATCATTCAGTCCTTACATTCATTCATTGTTTATCTGATGACTTAATAACTATATACAGTACCTGTTTTACTGAAATTTTTGAAACACTATTTAAATGCATTTAGCCAATCTAACTAAAACATTAGTAGAATTCTTGTAACATGAAATTCAAAGGACTGACCAAATTGTTGTGGGTTAAATGAATTTTATGTTTCCTGGTTATTGTTCTAGATTTTCTCTCCCGGTTTCAGCACCTAAACCAAGGGGCAAATTTCTGTCCACCTCTTATGACATGGCACTTCGCTGGTTGGGGGAGGGTCTCCTGATAGCAAATGGAGCTCGATGGGCCCGCAGTCGCCGCCTGCTGACACCAGCTTTTCATTTTGATATCTTGAAGCCTTATATGAACATCTATAATGAGTCTGCAAAAGTTTTACTGGTAAGGAATATTTCAGGTGCTCAGTGCACAATGTGTGGAGCATGACCTGCAGGGAAATTCTCATAGATTATCTTAGTGCAACTTGTATTTTACTAAGTAGGAGGACAAAGTCAAAAGAGAAGTAAAGAAATTTTGCACGGGTGATTCTCATTCCAAATTAAGCAAAGATTTTAAACACTGCTTCCTGAAGTGCCACATATTGGGAACATTTACATGCTGATAGTATACCCCTCCAAAAGACATGCACCCACTACACCAAAGTATCAGACTGAAGGACTCAAGATCAAATGACTGCTGGATCAGAAAAGAAAAGTAGCAAAAGTTATTTATTGTTCGTCAAGTGGTTGCAGAAAGCATCTTATATAAACCATGAAACATGGTCATTGTATAGCTGAAGATATAATTTTCGCAAATTTCACAGGTTGAGCTTCAGTCGTAAAAATTACTTTCTGTGAAAAAAATTCTGTTAAAAAGAATTCAAAAGGCCGACTGCTAATAGCCCCGCAAGAGAAACACAAATTCAGTTATTTCTAGTTACTACTCCTAATTAGTTCTATATTATTGATAAACAGTAGTATGCATCTTTATCAGTACAAACCAGTTTTGACGTTTTAATGCAAAATTCCATCATTCTGGATTATTTTAAACTTCTTTTACAGACATAAGGAAATATTACAAAAAATTATTTCAGACTTTAGTGGGAAACATATCTGTATGGAAAAGAGAAACCCCTCCTCAGTAACTTTTCAGATGTACCTAGAGTTGCAGTTCTAGTAATTAGTATTTTCTGGGCAGCACAGCACTTGATTATGCTTTAGTAGTCCTGACTTTAGTAGTTCTAAAGTACCTACTCATGCCATCTCACAGGGAGGTGATTCCACACAAAAAAAAAATGACCACAGATTCTGTTATAAATATATAAGTATATGAGTGGTTTTTCAATCCTGGTGAGGACTGCCTGCTCCTCTTTAGAGGTTAAAAATATTACAATAAATGTTATAAATGTTCAAACAATATACATTAGTGGTATCTTTAGATAGTAAGGAAACAGCATGAGCAAGAACAATAGCATTGAGCAGCCAGTTTTTTTAAACACATTTTGTCTGGGAAAAATACCCTCCAAAATAGCCCCCAGGAAAGTGGAATGCCAACCGCTATGTTCTTAATGAATGTCTTGTACTTCTTTTTGTATTCTGTGCAACATTATTTTGCTTAAAATGTTTACATGTGATGTCTATTTAAATCTTTCTTATATAATGTAATTAATCTCATGTGTGGTTTTAATGCATTCTGCATCTGAAATTGATGTAACTTGCGTTACTTGCGGTGTCACATGCCCCATACAGCTTTAAGCAAGCTCCTCTCACCAATATAAAGTTCCAACAGAAATATCGAAGGTTGTGAGACAAGCCTGTACGGGAAATGGTAGGGATCACGCAAGACCAGGTGGGTGAGAGTGGGGATCTGGGAATGTCACTCACTTGAGTTAGCCGCGTCACAAATGAAACGCAAGTGATGCTAAAGTTGTAAATAGCAACTGCACTATGTTGATTTCCATGGCTCTTAAGATGGTTCTATGGTTTCTTTCAAAGAAGGTCAACCAATTAAATGTGGGCATAAGGCGATAATCTCTTAGAGCGTCACACACAAAAGAGAACGTGCAACTCCAGTGACAAAGGTGTGCTGATCGTGCCAACTGATGTTTACATTCAATGTTCATCATTTTGTTCAGTTGTTTGTGACTGTTTGCCCATACAAGGTAAGAAAAATACTTTATGGACGTAATTTATTGTACTAAAGTGTGCATTAGACTAGTTATTTTGTCTTATACTGAATCAATTTAAAGCTTTCATTTCCTTTGTGCTTTCCATGCAGCCTGTCGCGTGAAATACAAGTTTATGTTTACACAATTATTTCATGCCGAAGGAAATAGATGGCAATGATTTTTAAATTTCAGAACAAAAGTATAGGAGAGCACAAATGTGTATTGGTAGGATCCTGTCTCCGATTATATTAAAGTGAAGACAGTAAATGTAATGGGCGTAAATAATAATACTTTAGTAGACATTTTATACTCCTTTGCCAATAACTAAGTGTATATTGCTGTCTCCCCAATTCAAAATGATTTGACACTTTTTTTCACAACTGTCGCAAACCCAAAAATTGGATCTTGAAGCTATTACATCATATATCTTTGGCACCCTTTTGTGTAGAATCAGTATCTTAGCTGGTTGTTTCAAAATTAATTTTTTCCACACAGATTGCGAAAATATTTGCAGATGAAGTCAGCGTCCATTTCATGAAATGTCTAGGTGGTGGCCTTTACGTCTGGCCTGACATTGATGATGTGTCCCTTGTTTCCTGTTCATGACAGCTTGGGAAGGCTACCAGTTTGACTAGCTAATTGTTGTTTTCATGTCAAAATAAAATTTTGGTTGTTTGATTTTTGAAAATAAAAATTTTGATTTACATTATCACCGCTTGTTAGAATAAGTGTTGTCTTTTTCTTATCCAACAATTTCATTTCTTGTTTGTAAATTTAAATGTTGTGTCGCATGTAACTCAAGTGACCCTTTTCCTTTAAGAGTCAGTGTATCCGTCGCATTAACTCTCATCTTAAAAAGAGAATAACATTATCATTTAAATACTGTACATGGTTGCGTGTCTTACTGCACTGAGGCAATTTGTGTTCTTTTAAAAAAAAATTAAGTTATAACTCGTAACTTGAGTTACAGCGTCACATGAATGACACTTACGTAACAGCTACTGGAATTTCTTGAAATGGTAAATTTCATTACAGATCAGTGTCATATAATACATTCTTATGATTTCATGGTAAATTATTGCAATTTTATGAATTATAAAAGGACTGTAGGAAATCAAGTGTAAACAGTGTAACTCACATTACAAAAGTGGGACCAGTGGCTTGGAGTCAAAATTTCTCATGAACCTCAGAGGTTGCTGCTGTTTCCTTTGTGGAACCAAAAATGGGAATGGTTAAGCTTGATATTGGCCAGGTTTCAGCATTTTAAAACCTTTTTTTAATTTTAGTCTCCAATTCCATAACGTTCTCACCAGTACTGAAAAAGCACTCATATATATTTCATTTTGTTAACATTGTTACCATCGCAACTTCCACCTATCCTTCCAGAGCAGGATCAAAGAACTGGGTTCCAAGGGCGAGTCATTTGACATCTTTGGTCCTATCAACATGAGTGCGCTGGATGTGATACTGCAATGTGCCTTTTCCTACCAGTCTGATTGTCAGACAAAAGGGTCAGTAACAGATTTGATATTTCTATTTGAAATCTTCATTTGCAAAACTTTCTGTGGTCAACTCTACAATTGCAGCTCTTCTTGAGAGAGAAAATATTGTAATTACCTGGTGACTCTCATATAGAAATATAGCATTTGTGATGTGGAAAATGTCGCAATTAAACAAGCTGTGATTATCTTTATCACTAGTTGTCTTGGCAACTTAGCATTTTTATATTGTGTTCATTTCTTATTTCAGCAATGATGAGTACACCTCAGCTCTCACTGACCTTCTCCAGTTATGGACAGACAGATTCTTGTGAGTATTTGTAGACTTTTTTTTCCTTACAATCCATTTGCATATGAATACTGAGAAGTAGACTGTGAAGATGTTTGGCATTTTGCAGATCATAAGAATGTGTGAAATTAAGATATAACTTGCAGATTCCATCTTTGTCACCTTCACCTTTTTGTATGTCCAATGCTGAATTTGTAAGCTTCACCACAATAGACTGTATCATATAGCTCCAGCAGTGTTCCTTATCAAAGCCTTTAGAGTCAGATATGCACATTTTAAAACTACACTGAATGAAGTTGAAGGCATATTATCTTATGCATTACATTATGACTTTTATCCAGTGTCAAAATATTAGTAGTCCTTTGAAGGTAAGAAATGTGACTTTTTTATGAATTCTGTACTGGGAACTGACAATTTTGAGCCATTAAAGCTTTGTTGCAACACTCTCATCACAATCAGTATTGCTTCCTAAGTAGCCCATCCTACTCAAATTCTTTTTCTGCTTTATGTGGATCACATTGTTGAGTCACCATCATTTTACAAGAGCTTATCGTCAGCATTCAGACAATAACATTTGCAGCACATAGCAAAGTTTTATGAAAGGGTAGAGTGAGGAAAATATAAGGTCCATGTTGTAACCATTCAGACAGGTGCAGTGGAGTGGTTTAGTAAATGCAATATTGGACTTAAGAGCAATAGTTCCTATTCCAGCCATGTTCATGATGTCAGTGCATGGGTAAAGCATTTCATTTACATTTTCCAAAGTCCACTGAAATGGGTATTTGGCTACAGACAATGAGAGATATTGTATCTGTGCTTGTATTCAGCATCTTTAAAATATAAGCATCACTGTCTTCTCCCAAGGAACTGAGGGAGCTACTGAGTGATGTGGCTTGCTGGGTGAATAATAATGAGAAGTCGTTTGAGCAGGCATTAACGTTCAGGCAAGACTAACAAACTTCATTATCATTTTTACTCCACTCAGTAACCTGATGTAGTTGGGAACAGGTTCTGTTATTACTAAACGTAACAGATAGGTTATATATAACAGCTCTTATATCATTCCAGCAAACCGCACTTGTTCATTGAGTTTGTGTATGGCCTTACCTCAGAGGGGAGAAGATTTTACAAGCTGTGTGATGTGGTTCATGCTGTCTCTGAAGGAATCATTGAGAAGAGGAAGAGAGAACTGGTACAGTGTCCTTTGTGATGTGATGTTGGTAGTAGAAACAGCATTAAGTTCTTGTGTCTCAAGTATAAGTTATGTGGAAGTAAGGGAAAGGTCTGTCTTTCCAGGAGAGATAACGAGAATTAAATTTAGGAAAATAAAATGCCTCTGTAATGGAATGTCTTAACATGTCTTAGAGGCATATGTGCAATCTGCTGGTCGAGAAAGAGTGTATTTTGAGGAAATGATTCTTAAGATTACCACTCGCAACAGAAAATTGCACTACTTTCTGGCGTGCAATTTTGCACCCAAAGTATTGAATTTTAAATGGGCAATGTGGATCTACTGCAGGATGATCTACAGGGAACGTGCCATATCTTTCCTTAACTATGTCTTGTTGTTGCCTGGGTTGGTAAGTTACTGGCTGACTTCTTTGATACCAAGCAGGCTAGTTGGTCATACTCTTTTCTGGATTGGACAGGTTGTGACAGGATAATCTGACACCAGGATATTGAGTGTAGCACGCAGAACTGTCATCCACTTTGCAAGAGTTAATAGCTCACTCTTTTTTTATGGCACTAGATGTCAGTTAATGATTCAAGGGTCATCTATCATTCATAGGATATAATGTTGCATCTTTCTATTACTGTTAGTGACATCACAGCTATATCCATTCTTGAAGTTTTTCAAATGGGGAGCACCTTCATTAAAAATTTTTTAAAATCCCATAATTTCCTATGGTGTTGGTGATCCTTGTACTACCACCCTTGCCTGTGCAGATCAGGAGAGAGATAGAAGTTAATAATTTCAAAGAGTGACTATTATGACTTCTTAATTACAGTAGAATTCTGTTAACACAAAATTGGATTGGCTAAGTTGTTGTGGGTTAAACAAGTTTTACATTATCAATTTATAGTACAGTATAAGTATAAGAGGAGTCAATGAAATGTCAGATGGCATTGTTTCTTTGGTGGCCTTGATTAGTTAGTGCAGTTAAAACAGGGATTGGCGTACGTAATCATCGTCTTTGATTGATGCAATATTCACCATGCCTCTTCGTAATTTCCACATGCCAGGCCACCAATGGACAAGAAAAGGAGAAATTGCTATGGCAGCAACCTGTTCCTATTCCCTTTCCTTGGCACACTCCTTAACATGCTATCAGAAGTTCCCAGGAACTTGTTTTCAGATTATTGGTAAAATTTTCCTATGGAAAAAAGGGGCCTCTGGCAGATTTTTTTTTCTTCTGGGCGAACAGAGGATCCGGGTAAGGTCCTGTCTTGTTAAGTGAGGTGTGTTGTATCAAGTGGCAGCTGGAGATACAAAATTAGTCATAGTGTAGAAAAAAGAATGTTTTTTTACTATTTTTAACATCTTTGTAAATGGGCTTCTCCAGGAAAATGAGGATGAAAAGTTGCGAGTACTTTCAAAAAAGGAGAAAGACTTTCTGGACATTTTGCTAACAGCCAGGGATGAGGATGGGAATGGATTGTCTCCCTTGGAAATCAGGAATGAGGTTGACACATTTCTTTTTGAAGGTATGAAATGCAGCAATTCTGTGCTTTGAAATGGCCTGTGTCATTTTTCAGGCTTCTTAGATGGAAACATTTTTATGGCCAAGCAAAAAAGATTCAGTGTTTATCTTGATTACTGCAATTTTGGTGGGAAGATATTGACAGTCTTTAGTTTCTGAATATGACTGACAAACCACATGACCATTCTGCCTCCCAGAGGGTGTTACAACATAATATACTGGAAAAATGAAGTCAATTTGACAAGGATTTCCTAGGCATTTTAATGTTGTGCCCCCGTTTTGCACACGCTAAATTCTTTTGTTCATGTCCATATTTTTATAAATGGTGGTATCAAGTCGTTGTTTAAAGACATTTCGATTACATTCAATTTTTGTCAGTGGAATTGAATCCCAGTTTCTCTCTAAATTCCATACATACGAGTAGTGTGTTGAGAGAATTCTTAACATGCTTTCTTTTACACATTATTTAACTCATGTAGACTTTAATTAGATTCTTTCACGCATACACTGATGACAAACACTCACAATCTTTACCTATTTTTTTCTTTTTTGTACTTAAGCTTGTGTTTTTATTCATTTCAAAGCCTGTTGTTCGTGCATGTGTACAGATTTCCAACACACTACATGAATTTTCTAAAAATACTAAGATACGTGACACAGGCTTGCATAGACTTCCCCGTTGTTGAGCAGGGGACAACGGACAAAGTCTGGATAACATAAGAGGTATCCCACAGTACAAGTACTTATTAGTAAGAATTTGTCTTTTTTTTTTTACATGTAAGCTTCACAATTTTTTACTGGAAACAGTATGCTAACATGATCATTGTGTTTATACAGTATATAGCATATTTGATGTCATAAATGTTTCTCTGAAATAAATGTTTTTATAGGGGAAAAAAAAGCTGCTTTGCTGTTCCATGTATTTCTCATCCTTCATTTCTTTACTCGCATCTCTAGGTCATGACACAACCACCAGTGGGATGTCATGGACACTGTATCGCTTGGCACAACATCCACAATACCAAGAGATGGTGTATGATGAAGTCATAGGAGTGTTGGGAGACAGGGAGGAGGTGGAATGGTGGGTTGTATTTTGAGATCAGAAATTCAGTTCTTGGCTTACATGTTACATGTGAAAGGAAAAGAAACATCATTGCATTTCAGACAGCTTCATATATGCTGTGTGCTTCAGTTCAAGTCCAAGCAAGGAGTTTTCACATTAAATATTTCCGTCCTAAGTATCTAATTATCCTAATTATAATAGATCCCCTGCAAGTGAGTTATGCCAATTAGCGTCAATCTCGCATAGCAACATAGTAATATTCTTACTTTTTTAAGAGTGGGGATGGAAAGTTGTTTTTTTTTTGTCTTATATATATCAGCCATGTTAGGAGAAAAGTGTTAATGTTCTCTATCTCCAGGGTTGGAGAGAACATCAAAAACAAGAAAGGAAGTGAACATTTTAATGAAGTTGACCAGTTGATGGCTTAGTGCAAGCCATTTAGACTGAAGAGATGAAGGGTTTTTTTTTTTTCTTTACCTTCTTTCAGAATTTATACCAGGTGGAAAAAAAAAAGAATATTTAAAAGCAGTTTATCATCCTGAGGGATTTTTTCAGTAGTGACTTGTGTTCTCCATGAATACTCACAAACTAATGTATGTATTCACACAATGCATTGTATTACGCTTGGAAAAGACATTTCACTTCCATTTCCCCGCTCGACTCACGTGTAAATGAGTACCTGGCTTTAGAGCTGAATGGGGCACCAGCGCACTGCATTGCTGGTGACCAGCAATTGTTATGTATTTCATTTGTAATATGTGTTCTATATGTTTGTATTATGAAAGAGATTAATAATATTGTAAATCAGTTTCCCCACAGGGTGAATAAAAGTCATATTTTCATTTTTTATTGTTTAGGGAAGATCTGCCCCATCTGGAATTCACCACCATGTGTATCAAAGAGGCTTTGAGGTTGGACTCAGTTGTTCCCCTCATTGAGAGGAGGTTGAATCAAGATGTTGAGATGGCTGGCCATAGGATCCCAGCAGGCATGTCTAGCATTAGAAGTATTGATTTCGGATCACAGCCTGGATCAATTGTTTCTACTTGTGAATGAGAAGTGACTAATTTTGAAGAGGGGCTGTTTCATGTCATTTTTTGCTCCCTAGCCTTTTGTATAATTTAAGACAATATTCATATCATTGGATAGGCATGCAAATAACTGTCAGGATCTGTTTCTCTCAGATAGATGCAGGTCATGTGTGCAAAACTGTTTTGGATTTAATGCAAAGATGGCAGTGGCAAAAGGGATGTTTGCACTCAAGCATCTGTAAAATTTGCAAATGACGAAGTCCTTTTCATGGTGTGCTTTTTGCATATTTCTGTGCATATTTTGAAATATCTGCAATTTCTGGACAAAGTTATGACTCTTGTATAGAGCAGTTGCCTTTTCTAAACAATTCGGTCTTGACTGGAACACATAGACTTTAAATTGAAATAGTGCAGTTGAAATATAGTACAGTAACTGTTTTTTATTAACCGATAGTCTACTCTTACTTACTCTTGTCATTTCATGCAGATACTTTGGTTACCATCCATATCTCAATCTTGCATCACAACCCCCACCTCTGGGACCAACCCAATGAATTCATCCCAGAGCGATTCCACCCTGATAAGCAGCGTCACATGGATCCATTTCAGTTCATTCCATTTTCAGCTGGCTCAAGGTTTGTCATGCTCTTATCTATGAGGCTTTCTTACCATGATCACCAAAAAAAAAAAATGGAAATGTATTATGTTACAGATGAAATGATTTTGATTTTTGCCAAGTCCTTTCTTTATAACCAACAAAATGTTGTTATGTGAATCTGTGGAAATATGTGCTTTGTGCTGTAGATCAGTTGGCAATGTTATCTGTACCATAAGAATGTATCGGAAGCATGGCAGGCTGTTTTCCATTGTAGTATGCCAGATCTGTCATCCATAAAATTCTGCCAGTACTTCCAATCTAAACTGAATAATCAGTAGAAAATGTATGGCCAATATGTATTTGTTGGATGTGCAAGATTTCAGTAACACTATCTGAGTAACTTTATGCCACCTCCCCCATTTTGTCCTGTCCAAAGATAATGTTAAAATTTGGTATTCCATCATTCTTTCATTTATGACGTCGCACAGTGTATTGCTTTTGAGCACTGCTTTACCAGGTATACCTGTAATGTGGTCATTCAGTGTTCCATTCACAGAGTGGGAGTCGGAATGGAAGTGAGAGTGCACGCTAGTGAAATAATCAAAATGAGAGCCACTAAATCAGTTACAGTATATTACCTGAAAAACTGCGAACGTTCTGAAGGTACAGATGCTTTTATGTGAGCAGTCAGAAAATGTGTCAGGGTCAGGAGTGAACGCTAGGCTCACATGTGAAAGTAAGAGAACATATTCAGGCAGTAGGCATTTAAGGATCTAATTGCTGTGAAGTTAGCATCCCTGTCGTGTAGATGTAGCAAGTGCAGACTTGCAAACTGAGAGACCTTGCGTTTGATTCCCGGTAGGGGCATGAAATTTTCTGGTCCAGGTTTTTTTTTTTTTATAAAATCCTGAATGGTCAACTTCCCTACATAATGAAAATGAAAAATAAAAATGAAAATACAACTTTTATTTATTCAATAGGGAACTAGATTTACAATGTTATACATTGTTATAAATCTCATTCATAATACAACTTCTAGAAATTATCAAACTGAACTCACGTTCCTCCCCTAAATAATAGAAGAATGTACCTAGCCACTCAGTTAAATATGGTTGAAGTCATATAGGATAAAAAGAAAGCTTTGTTTGAATGAAAGCTGTGATGCTGATGTTTAGCTGAGTCAGTACCAAGACAGGCCATGGGGTAACTAAAAATTCAAAATGTTCAATGTTCATAATTCAGAGCATTTGCAGGAAACTTTGGCTTGTTCTCTTTTTGTTAATCGTGGTTTTGCTTGCTTTAGTGATTGCAGTCATTTTCAGAGTGGGTCTACAGTCTTGTTCATTCCCATGAACGTGTTACTCGATTCTGGGATGAAATGTGAGGTAGATCCAATTAACACTATTTTGAAGGCTATATGGTCCATGAATTCTTTTAAGTGATTTGTCACTGGGGGAATTTTCAGACTATTTTTTTGAACAGCTGTATTTTACTCCTCAGAAACTGCATTGGCCAAAACTTTGCCATGAATGAAATGAAGGTAACGGTGGCCCAAGTCATTAAGAAGTAAGTCTCTTTATCATCTTGCCTCTGTTGCTATTTATATTGCTGGTCTTATATTGTTTTGTAAACAAATTGTGGCAACCAAGACTACTCTCTCTCTCCAATAACTTGTTCTTCTGCATTAACATTTCTGTCCCCCCGGAAAATTGCATTTCAAACCCCAAAATTTTGCACCAAAAATTGCAAAATTTACATGCAAAGAGTGGCAAAATTTGCACCAAAATTTGTAATTATTTCTAAAATTTGTGTTACAACACGTGAAATTTGCAGGCTCAAGATAATGTCAAACAAATGGATTCTATGAAATCTATGAAAAAACATACACTGAACCATTAAGATAACAAATGTAAAAAGATCTAGTCCAGACTTTATAACACATTTCAAAGGATTATCTTTGTCTGCAAAACAATGACAGACTTAAATGAGAAATGTTCTAATATTTCTTTATATCCACGAGAGAGATTTCCAAAATGAAGCTTTCAAATTTTATGTGTAGGCCTACCAAAAAACAAAAATAGCTTCGAAAGTTTTATGGAGACTTAAACCCTCTCTTTAACCTGCATTTTCACTCACATTTCAATGAATTTGTTTTATTGCTACTCCAAGCTTGGGTGCTCTCAGGAACAATTACTATTGTTTGTTTAGCGTTAACAAGGTCGTCATTTGGGTAAATGCATCTTGAAGAATGTTACTCCTTGTCTCTCACGCCATTCCTGCCACCCATCTGTCTCTGCTTCTGCTTGTGGTTCTCAGCCCCGCATGACCCATGGCCCCTAAACCCACTCCTAGTCTTAATCTTACACATGATGTTTATTCATCATTTCATGTGTCATCGCCGTGAGGAGGTGAGTCAATGTCTGTGCTCAAGTCAGCTCTATCCAGGCACAAGTTTTCCACATATTAATATCATAACTATCAGCATCTGGCCCTAATTCTTCAAGAGAGTTCGAGTCCTGATGATTAATATCACCATCACCAGGGCCCGATGCGACAAAAATTCGCTCCAGTGGTGGAATCTGACGCAGTTTTGTTTACATCTCAAAAGTTCGATGGAGTAACATCTCTTGCATGGCAACTACTGGCTTTGTTAGCTTCGCAACTTTGTTATATCACCTTTTTGCAGTTTTTGGTACCATACCATTGCCGTCTTAGTCTGTGACCAATGCAAAGTTAAAGAAACAGAACATAGATATACAGTATATACTGTATTGTATATACTGTACATGCAAAATATTGCGACCGTAGCAGAAAACATTCATTGCTCTCCCAAAATCGGCAAAATTTGCAAGAAATTTGCAGAAAATGTCTAAATTTGCAAAAATTTGCAAAATTGCGGCAAAGCCTAAAAAAAACCCACAGAAATTTGCGACTGCGATTTTCTGGGGGGGACAGACATTTGATATCCTAATCCACCCCAAAAAAAACCCAACGCATTCTTCATTCTGTTAACCTTCATTTACTTGTGCAGACCCCGTTTTTTAATGGTAATGTTTGTCTCCCCATTCCAGGTAGTGTCCAAACAAATTTCCTACTTGGTCCAGAAATTCCCCTTTTTTCAGGGGGAAAAAAATTCCCTCTTTGGTGCCTCCAGGAATAGATATCTCTATGTTGACCTAACTTTGAACAAGGCAAGACTGGTGAAGGGGCTGGAACAGTTGACCACACTATCACAGTTTGTAGCTGACAAGCCCACTCCACTGAGCTTGTCCTACCCTACTTCCCCCTGCTGATGAAGTTGGTATGACTGGATTGGGGTGGGTGATTGGGGGAGGAGGGGGAGGAGATGGCATAAGGGCTAGAAAAGAAGAAAAGAAGGATGAAATAAAAATCAGTTGAGATTGGATGGGTTTAATTGTTTGGATGTTTAATGTTGTTTGGTCATGTGATTCAACTTAGCTATACTCATTAGCTAGTTAAGATATCAATGGAAGTTTCACTTCAGATGCTGATGTATTTTGTTGTCATATATTTCACAGCTTCAAGCTAAGCATAGATCCTTCCCAGCCAGCAAGAAGAGTAACTCATGCCACTATGAAGGCGGAGAAAGGAGCCATGATCTTTGCCACCCCACGAGATAAACAGATGTAACAGCATGTTTTAATATATATATTATGTAGCTAGTTGAGCATTTGCCAGAGAGCATGACATCAGCTTCCACTGTGATGATGTATATTTGGGAAAATGAAAACCCGTTGTAGTTGATCATGTGATAAATGTGCAACAATAGAACATGAAATGTAGAATGGTGATGCAGTGATGCTGTCTGATAGTTATGGTCAGTTGTAATTATCTAAATAATGACGAGAAGAACTTACGTTGAATTTTGAAAAAAAAATGCCTTTTCACATTGTTTTGTGGCTCGTACTTAGTTTTTTTCTTTCAGGTCTGATCTGTAACCCTCCTGCCTCTTGGCTGTGTGCATGTGCCTGTGATATTTTAATTAGTTGGATCAGAGATTATGTTAGTAATTCAGAGGTGATTCTCTTGCAATTTCAGCTTTCATTATTGATGATTGCCATTTTATTTTTGTTAGGATGGGCTGGGGGAAGGAAATGGGGGAGAGATGAGTGTTGGTGAGGGCAAAAGAAATAATGTGTAGGCTCCATAATAAATTACATTATTGGAATAAAGAATAAAAACTCATTTTATTATGCATGCAACCACAGTACATGAAGTGTTAAACTGCACTTTTCCCACATGCCATGCTCAAC
>JAWQUT010000081.1:127150-142523 GCA_033807755.1 Ellobium chinense | reverse complement strand
AAAAGGCAATGAAAAACGTCAGATGAGTGATTTCCCCTCATCCATTCGCCTACTTCGAATGGGGTCAGGCGTGTTATTGTAAGCTAAGGCTTCAGTGTTGTCTCGATGCTTTTAACAGAGGCTAGATCGTAATTTAGATCAAGTGTAGAGCTAGATTTAGATTTAGTACATGTCTAGACCCTGCATAATTTGAAATGTTGTGTTTTCGACGGCATGCATTTAGTCAAGCCCCTCAGTGAATGTGGCTAATAACCGTTTCGGAAGCAGCCAACGTTTGCCTGCGCTGAGCACTCGGTTAACATCTTACAACGACTAAAAGACTCCACACGTTCAACTATGAGCCAAAAACGAACAAGAAACGTATTGTTATTTATGCAAGCAAAGTTGATAGAAAAAGTGTCATTAAAATTCTCTTTTCCTTTTACGACACCATCCTTGATCATTTTACCACGCGAAGCAAAAAAGGCATCAATCTTTTCTACAAAGATTAAACAAAAAGTCGCTGAATTTTGCTGTTGTTGTTGTTGATGATGTTATTGTCTTTGTTGTTGTTGTTGTTGTTGTTGACCTGCTATAGGTAGTAAAGCAAATCTTGCTCTATAATATTGTGTTTATCTGTTTCAAACATGCTACCCTACCCCCCTCCCCCTTTAATGTAAATGTAGAGTGACCCTAATCAATGTGCAAGTTTGACTACCTGATTTTAACCCCCGCGCTACGCCCCTGAAAATGTCTACCGAATGATATAAACTTCATCATCATCATCATCATCATCATCACCATCATCATCATTTGGAACATTTGGAGAAAAATTAAAAGCTCAACCTTAATTCAAGGAATTTATTAAAAATCTTGTTAAGAAATAAGACCGAAAAATTACTTCTAAACGTTTCGGTTCTAAGGCTTTTATCAATAGAATGAAACAAGAATTAATAACTTCCGCAATAAAAGCAACCACATTAAGAAGAAAACGAAAAGACAAGCATGGAAGAGTTACCTAAAAGTCAGTTACTGATCGATTGAGTGGGGTGGTCTTAAAATAGCGGGCAAAGACAATAAGAACTGAACCTGGATCACGGGATAAAACAGTTGGTAGAGGAGTGAATTAAGGTAAGAAGAAAAGAGTTGTGTGTAAAAGGGGGGAGTTAGTATGACGGGCTACCCCTAGAAAAATCTGAGCTACAAGCAGTCAATAATATAGTTGGAGGGAGAAAGCAGCGAGTCAAGTTAGGAAGTTAAAAAAATCAAAGTCAATCATCATCATCATCATTATTTGCAAAACATTTATCCGCACTGGAGTTAAATAAGTAAGGCAAAAAAACTATAGACTAACAATTTAACAAATTTAATACACAAATTTTCAGACTGGCGTCCTTCTTCAGATGTAAGAAATAAATGAACTAAGAATGACATGTCATAAAAAAAAAAGTGATCAATAGTCATGAAAAAGCTTGAACAGACACAAATATCAAAGGAACGGAACTAAGGCGAACAGTAACAATGAAGGGAAACAGTTGAACAGGACTCAGCAAGTATACAAAAATTTCTTTACAACCATCATCATCTTCTTTTTCGTCTTCCTGTTTTTTGTTTTTTTCATATGCCATGCCAACTAGCAAAGATAATTATGGAGCTTCGTATCTGTTTGTCTACTATCCACCTCTACATTTTGCCAGAACGCACCATCAACCCGATGTCCATTCAGAATCAACTGTCTTTGTTTTCGTCTGTTTCGTATCTTGATGAAACTCAAACTATGCAGCAACCTATTGTATTGAGAACTTTGCTCACGTTCAATATGGAGCAGTGTTTGAATCTTGCAACTGCTACAGGCAAAAAAAAACCCCAAAAAAACCAACAGAACTCAGCCTGTATTTTCTATCTGTTTACGTCATCTAACATCATAAATATTATACTCTCTTGTAGCAGAACGTGAACGCGTCATACTTTGCTCCAGAACTCCGTACATGGTGTCCGATTGGAACAGTTTTCTTGACAGACTATAATGATTACTGTGTTCGTAGAGAATGAAAAATTATATTTCTAAGTCTGTTATCCACAAAAAAAAAAAAAAACCGATTGTAAAAAGAAAAAAAAAGGTTTATTTTTTGTATCTTGACAATAAATCATGTATGAAACGACCACTTGCCTAAGGTCACTTGATATGAGTTTATTGAGATTTATTGTTAAGTGTCAAAGAACGAAAGTGATGGTAGGATTTCAGAACATGCAATGTGATCTCAAACTCTACGTCTACTCACGGTATGTCGAGACCTTCTGCTCACCTCCAGGACACTGGTCGAAAATGAAACACTGCCAACGTGATCACTATTTTATAATTTATGCACAAATCTGATACCGCATAGATCTAATATAGATGTGTTTGGCCTTTGTTCTGTGTGAATTGAAATTTTTCTTTTGATGTTGTTATCGGAACATCAGTGTATGACAGCGGCGTAGACGGTAAACAAGGATTCTGTGGACACCCCTAAAAAACCACATCAATGGGGAAAAATCAGTTGCCTTTCAACTACGACGAAACCAACTGGCATAAAAAAGTCGATTCCAAAGCCGTAAGGAGGGAAATATAACATAGTACATGTTATCTCTGACAATCGACTACTATGTAGAGATTGCCTAGGCTCACTGTGGTTTAGGTTTCATATTTTAAAATGTGTAAAGCATTGTGGATGATGGAGTAGTCAGTCATTACATTTCATCTTCTATAGTGAAAATTCATGATAAATCAACCGGATGCTTAGGACCAAAGCTGCGCACAGATGGCACCTTTTTATTTGGCTGTTCAAATGCACAGCCTACGCTTTTCTTTGCCACCACCATCAACTCTAGTAGCGTTAGGCAAATTAATGGTGTCCATTCATTTCGCTCGTGGGATGACCTAGTCGTTTTGTTTCGCCTTGATGATTGTCGCTCTCGTTTGCCTGGCTATGAAGCACTGTAGATTGTAGGAGCCATTATATATACAGGTACGCTCCGAGATGGCCAAGGCTAGTCTGTAGGTATGGTGCCACCACTGTGCTCAGATTATATACTGTTTACAGTGGAGTCCTTCATTTAGATTTTTTACAGATTTTAAACTACATGAAAAGGGATTAAAAATTTGGTCTAGTTTTGCAGATCACAGGCCCGCACAAATAAATTCCGCTATAGTCATTGGAAAACACTGCCTGCAAAAAATTATTTTTTTTACAAATTCAAGACTGAATTTCACCACGTTTGCTGTGTGTTTCATGTTACATGATCATTTGTACACAATCCATGTAAAGGACAGATTTTTTACTCTGTTGCTATCGACTCTGATAGTCCAATTTATTTTTACCAGTTAGGCTCCTGCAACCTGTACCATTTCGATGCTACCGTTCCCCGGGTCGCGGAGAGAAGGTTACAGACCTGTAATAGGATTGGACCCTTTTTTCCTCTATGGGCTATATTAACATTTTGAGCTGCCCTCTGAACCCAAAGTTTTAGCTTTCACCCAGACCCATACCAGATTGAAGCTCATTATGTGGCCCAAATTTTAAGACTTACCCAACCCTAGCAAGCCCATTGAAATTTTGAGCTTGGTTGCTATTTGTGAACAGACCCTACATTTTTGACTGGTCAATGCCAAACCCCTCCTCTTCCGCCTGAACACACCCTTGACCTGGCAGTTCCAGCCCAGGGCTAAATAGTGCCTGGTAAAATAAAGTAAAATGGACACAGATTCCCATGATATCAAAATTCTCCCCCTGGAGCCCTTATTACTGGAAGCAGGGCATGCCAAAAGAGGGAAAAGGGGAGATGAAATATACCCCTTAAGTTGTACGACCACAAAGTGAAAGTACAGTTACAGGCCTGTAACCAGAAACTTCCACGCTTGCGTTTAAAGCTCCCTTAACGAGGTCAAACCTACTGAAGTGGCATTGTTGTCTCGAGCCTCCACTTTTTCTCCAGTGACGTTTTCCAAGGCACAAAAGACAACTGTTATTTTTTTGTCCTGTTGATTGTTTTCCCGAGCAACTGTCCTTTGTTCAGCTCTGACCCTACGTCCCCCATCCTTTTCCCTCATCCCACCACTTCCGGTTGACGTCATCTACACTGCTTATCTACCAAGTAAGGCTGGGCAGAACAACGTACACCATCAGGCAGAACAACGTACACCATCAGGCAGAACAACATACACCATCAGGCAGAACAACGTACACCATCAGGCAGAACCGATGTTTTCCTCAGACACGATTAACCCTCTAATGCCCACTGGTCCATATTTGGCAACCCAACTTCAAGGGTCCAGTATGGAGTGGTCCAACTATGGCACGGATGTTTCAGTGCCCGAATGTCCAAATTTGACCCAAAATTTTTCACCTATCAAATATTGACATTGTTCAAAATCAATGTTTTATATGTAATTTGGGTGGCATTTGAAGTGTGTATATGAATTTTCAGAATTTTTCTACCAGTATTTCTATGCCTGGGCACTAGAGGGTTAATCCACTTGACTTTGAGGTTCGAGTCTCATGATCGATCCTTACTGGCCATCTTTGTAAGTCGCCCATCCAGCTTGAATAACACTTAATCGTGCCAAACATTTCAATTTATCAAAGATGGATTTATTTTTACTACTGGTTTTCTCCTTCCTTCATCCCTACTCCACCCCAATCAGCAACAACTTTTGTCCATCCCCACTGATCAATCCTTTGTGACGCCTCTGATGACAATACTTTTTATCACCGTCGGTATAACGAAACTGACTATTTATCAGCTATTTATCAATTCTATCCATCGTCAAACTGAAATGGCATAATAATTATACCCATTAAATCTATGTTTTAGTAACGTCATCACATATATTTTAATGATATTGTCGTGTAACCTTGTCTAGGAATACAGTTAAGTCTCGATTGTAAGTATACCATTTCTTATGGACAAAATGCAAGCATTATTGAGGTATACTTAACATCGGGAGCCAAATGATGAAATGAGGATGAATTCATTACCCATCTCATGTATGTTCTCCTCTATATAGCCACCTCTAGCAGCAATGAATTTCTCTCATCTCTGTTTGAACCTCAAAAGTCCTTGAGAAGATTATACTCTAATTTTGGAGTTCATCCATTTTTGTGCTTCTGCACTGCTGTCTAGATAGTGTCATTTGATATGGGCTTTTTCAGATTTTTGGTTTAGAGAGATGTCCTATCTACCTTGCCTCTGTTATTTGTGGTCGTCCGCACCATGGACAGCCGTCTGCCATCCGACTGCCTGAAACTGTCGTCTGCTACCCGACTGTCCGAGAGTGCCATCTATTACCCGACTGTCCGAAGCCGCAGTCTGCCAACAGACAACTTCATCCTTTATTGTCTGCCACCTGTCACTTGTTATTTCATGCCAAAACTTTAGGGATGACAAATCATTGGTCACAACCATTCTATATTTAGTTTACAAAATTATGTAGCGTTACAGATCCAGACCTTGTCTGCATAATAATGTAGTTTTTTTGACCGGGACAGATGCCAAAATTTTCATTTTTAGGCATTAAGACTATGGGACTTGAATGTTTAAGAAAAATGAATGATGGCAATATGGTTGTTTCTGAAGCCTTGTCTGAACATCGGGGAGCAATTGTTTTCGGGGNNNGGGGGGGGGGGGGGGGGGGTTGGAGAGGGAAGTGGGGGAGGTTACAACGCCATTAGTCCATCCATATCATCACCAATATCATCATCGTTATCATCATCATCATCATTCTTAAGAAGAGCTTGTTCACTACACGTCGATTGTTTTCTTAAATATAGTCTATTCATTATATGTTTTTCAAAAGTTTTGTGCAGATTCTGGGCTGAACCACGTTTAATTACAATTATCATCATCACCGTCATTACCATCATTTAAAACTGAGAAAAATTAAAAGCCCAACCTTAATTCAGGGAATTTATTAAAAATCTAGTAAAGAATTAAGATCGAAAATGACATCTAAACGTTTCGGCTCTAAGGCCTTTATCAACAGAAATGAAACAAGAGTGAAAACTTTCACAATAAAAGCAACCACATTAAGAAGAAAAAGACAAGACAAACATGGAAGAGTGAGTTAAAAGTCAGTTATGGTCGATTACATGAGACAGTCTTAAAATAGCGGATAAAGACGATAAGAACTGAACCTGGATCACGGGATAAAACAGGTGGTAGAGGAGGGAATTAAGGTAAGAAGAAAAGAGTTGTGTGACCATCATCATATCATCATTATCATTATCTTGTGCCCTTCATCTTTCCCTAATAGTGGTCAGAATAATAATTCTTCAGATTTCTTTTTCAAGTGTCAATTACTCTGTCCGCTTATTCGGAATATTTTTTTTTCTCTTTGACGCCCTTTGAATCTACTTCCATCAAATGACACTTCTGTGAAAAAGGGTTCCAGCTGTTTTACTGTTATTACATTTTTTTTTCTTTTTTTTTTTTAATGGGGCTTAGACTATTGTGACTTTTTGGTATCCCAATCACAGTGCCTGTTTGAAAGTTAATAGTAGAAAGGAAAAAATAAAATGTTTCCGATAAAGTGAGAATGAATGAATGAATGAATGAATGAATGAAGGAATGAATGAATGAATGAATGAATGAATGCCCTGTTCAGTGTGCTTTAACAGCAACCTTAGAGTGCACTGTGTATTGGACCTTGAGAGAGGTAATAACTGTATCTGTAATAACAGTAGCTTAATAAGATACTATTATTACATTAGTTCATATTGGAGACAGAAGGGACCTGTAATAGGATTGGACCCTTTTTTCCTCTATGGGCTATATTAACATTTTGAGCTGCCCTCTGAACCCAAAGTTTTAGCTTTCACCCAGACCCATGCCAGATTGAAGCCCATTATGTGGCCCAAATTTTAAGACTTACCCAACCCTAGCAAGCCCATTGAAATTTTGAACTTGGTTGCTATTTGTAAACAGACCCTACATTTTTCACTGGTCAATGCCAAACCCCTCCTCTTCCGCCTGAGCACACCTTTGACCTGGCAGTTCCAGCCCAGGGCTATTTAGTGCCTGGTAAAATAAAGTAAAATGGACACAGATTCCCATGATATCAAAATTTCCCCCCTGGAGCCCTTATTACTGGAAGCAGGGCATGCCAAAAGAGGGAAAAGGGGAGATGAAATATAACCCCTAAGTTTTGTAGGACCATAAAGTGGTAGAACAACAAAGTGGTAGGACCACAAAGTGAAAGTACAATTACAGGCCTGTAATCTTATGACCTCAACAAAACAAAACAAACACAAGATGACAGGTCATTCTCTCTTAAACAAGGAACCCGTAACACATTTACATCCACTTTACTCGTTGACATTTCATTTATTAAACTGAAGTCTAGCTAAGGCTCAGGGGTGACGAGGAACAACATTCTTGTAACAAACAACTGTACATTTTTCATCTGATATAGCTAGGGCTTTGAGTCTGTTTTCGGCTGTTTTGGGTAGGTCTATTGTCAGCAAGCTTAGATAGGTATCGAATCTATTCTCAGCTGTGATAGGTAGATATCGAGTATTTTATCAGCAGTTTTACGTAAGTATCGAGTCTATTATCAGCGGGGTTAGCTACGTATCGAGTCTGTTGTCAGCGGGATGAGGCTGGCAATGAGTCAGTGGGGTTAGGTAAGTATCGAATCTGTTGTCAGAGAGGTTAGGTAGGTGTCGAGTCTTTTATCAGCGGTTTCAGGTAGGTATCTGACCTATCGTCAACAGGTCTATAAAGGTTTCAAATGTATTTTCAGCCGCAGGCTCTAGGTATAAACTGAATCTCTTGCCATCTTGTCAGCAGAAATAGAAGTATGAAGCCAAGTTTCTACGAGTAAAGCTACATATCGAATCCCACCACTTGTAGCAAAGTATCTACTCTTTGTCTATTTCCGGACAGGTTTAGAGACTCCTAAACTCGACATAGTCAATCAACATCGCCGTCTCATCTCCCTGCCAGGTGGACAGCCAGGCACTTCGAGCGTTCCAGAAGTCTTCAGAAGCTCTGGGTGACCCATTGTTCCAGGGCTTAGTGGTACCACCGTAACAGTCGCAATCTGGGAACATACCACTGGTACCACCCACCGCCACGTTCAGGATCAGGTAGAACTGCAATGGACAGAAAGTTACTAACTTATAGCTTGCGCGTTAGAGAGGGAATAATTATCTTACCATCGTAAGAATTACATCAGTGTCAAATGCAGCCTTACTAGCGTCCAGTATGCAGAGTTAGTGTAATTCTTACGAGGGGTAAAAGATCCCATCGTTAATGCGCAAGTCCTCAAAAGAGATTCGTAAGTCTCGTATCCAGGCAATGTTAGCTCACATAGCTCACACGATTCCATACCACTGTTACCCCGCTGGGTCAAATCACTTAAAGACATTCTCATTTCCCTGGGAGTATAAATGCCACTTCCATTAACAAGCGCTCATCTCAGGCCATACTAAAAATAACTTTCATTGCTTATAGCCAGATATCGTTACACAGATGGATGGGCTCAGGAAAATCTGAATGGAATGTTTTCCGAAAAACATTAACAGGTTGACCATGGAAGGAATCGAGTCAACGATCTCTAGATCTTGAGCCGATCGCCATAATCAATCGGCCTCTCTCCTCCATAGAACCATCTCTTAACCCTCTAATACCCACTGTGCCGTATATGGCACACGAGCTTGGTGTTTCCATAACAAGTGATATGTGGAAATGATTCCTCAAAGCACTAGCGTATAATACTACATATTACTACATAACAATAAATCGTCAAGACAATATATGATTTACAGTAAGTTGAAGAGATCTAAAAGATTTACTCAAAATATCTAAAAGAACCAGCTTTGTGACCATATAAACATTTTTTCTACTGGGACTTAGAGGGTTAATGTTTTATACAAGGAACATTGCCATAGAAAACGACTACGTTATGACTTTGAAAACGTAAGTTAAAATATAAAACACTCATTACAGATCATCAGAGAAACACTGAATCAAGTTTGTGAACTCGACAGTCTTTTCATTTGCTCAAAGTAAGAAACCAGCATATCCTTCAAGTAGAAGCTTCTGCGTTACCAATATTACAAAAAACGGCTAAAGCTGCCATGAAGCACCATATATCTGCTTTGACCTTAAGCGTCTGTCTATTTAAAAAAGTTGCAGTTAAGCGTGCTGCAATTATATGGAGTTCTCCTGAGGTTATGATTTTGTTGAATAGATCATAGGTGACACCTAAGATTATTTAAAAGAAGCGAGGATAGCTAACGATATTTCCGGACATATTCTTTTTAGACTTACGTCTTGATCGAAGGGCGCCATGACGCCGCCACCTGACCAGAGGTTGGTTCCGGTGAAGCCACCTTTCTGCCAGAAATTCCCATCCACCCACATAATTTGCTGATCGTCCACAAATGTCCTGATATCGGTGGAAGATAAAAGATTGAATCAGCGGCCAGTAAAAACAAATTCGATACCGGTTTTATTGTTTGAATATATAGGGTAATTTAGCTAAGCATATACCTCTGTAAAAAGAAAAAAGAAAACTGGTGGAAAAACGGCTCTTCCCAAATAGTTAGCTCCACCCTCCTTGTGCCACACAACAGAGATTATCGTGTGCATTTCCAAACATTACCCGTAATTAAAGAAGCTGCAAATGCTCAAGAAGTGCAGTTATGGCTTAGCTGATCATCTTCCAGTGTTATGTAGTCATTCGATTAGGCATGGATCCTCTTTTACTGCTATCGTTTTTTAGAAATCTGTTTGGTCCCTGCAATTTGAGAAAATGGCACGCCACACCCCTTCCCTAGCAAAGGAGCATCAGTCTCTAGGCAAGCCAAGATGGCTGGAACTAATGCGGAAGAGACAGAAAACAATGCAATGACTTGCGAATGGTGTTTGCTATACTTATCTTTTTGCCTCATTTATTAATTTGCATACAAACCACCATTGGTTCTTGCCACATCCTTTTCAAGGTCGTTGATAAGACGTTCATGTAACAAATTTGAAACCGTTGATACGTTCCGCCACGATACCGAGCTTTGTCTTTTGGTTTTGACAAAAGACGACAGACTGCTAATAAAAAATCTAAAAAGAATTCACTCTTTTTCATTGTGACTGGGGAGCACCAACCAAAAACATAACCTTTACCAAGGACGGCGTCTTGAGCGACGCTGCAGGGATCAAACAAACGTGGCCCTGCCACTTTACCATCGTACCAAAGACATAAAGTTTGAGTGATAACAAATGAACATAAATCTTACTGTAGATGGTCCGGGGTCCATTCCAGTCTCCATGTGTGGAAAGCGGCATGCCAGTCTCCGGTTTTCCTGGAACATAAGGCAGAAGAATTTCAAATTTTAACAAGCCAAAAAGATCTAAATCCGAGTATTCCAATATTCCCGGAAACGGAGCTGCATCCTCATGTTCAAAAACAGCATAAAATTTGTAGAGATATAGAATTACTGTCATTGCTCAATCTTGTGCTTCAAATAAAGTCTTTAACATCATTTTCAGGCACCATGTGGTTTCACCTTTACCAGTACGACGATATGTCCTTAAGGGCTACCTCTATCACAAACAGTTTGCACTTTACGTAGAGGAGTCTACTTTCAATAGTTATAC
Source organism: Ellobium chinense (assembly GCA_033807755.1). Taxonomy (NCBI): domain Eukaryota; kingdom Metazoa; phylum Mollusca; class Gastropoda; order Ellobiida; family Ellobiidae; genus Ellobium; species Ellobium chinense. Next base: position 131,909 of record JAWQUT010000081.1, on the reverse strand, counting down.
ATCTTCGTGTCTTATCAAAATGTTCTATAAGTCAGAAACTTCAGATGTATTGATATGTAGTTGCAAAAATGTCTTTGAGTACAGCTGCATTGTATATTCTACCGCTTTATAGAACAGCATCACCGTCATCATCATTATCATCATCATCAACAACAGCAACAACAACAACAACAACAACAACAACAACAACAACAACAACAACAACAACAGCAACAGCAACAACAACAACAACAACAATCACAACAACAGCAACAACAACAACATAAACAACAATCACAACAACATAAACAACAACCACAACAACAACAACAACAGCAACAAACACACAACAAAAAACTGTACTTTTCGCCATGGGTCATCATGAACTGGTTATGGTCTGGATCAGGTCCCCAGTGGAGCGTACTAGTTACAGAGCCCACACCGATATCACCACCATTACCTGTGGAGTGGATCAATTCACAATAATCTGAAAGTTGTAGATTTATTCCCCATTCCACGAATAAGATTGCCATGGCTGTGCAGCGGATGATAACAATCCTAACAGTGGTCAGTTTAACCCTCTAGTTTTTAGCCCTATTTACAATGGCACAAAAAGTCCGAGCTCCAGTTTTTGGATCACTTCTGGATCCACTATGCTGGAACAAGCATCAAAATGATAATAATAATAATAATAATAATAATAATGCGGTTTATAAGTCTCATATCCAGACTAATGCCCGCTCATGCGACTTACCACTATTAATTATGGTGGTTGATGATCTTGGTTTGCTTTTTCTTTGTTCCACGAAATGTATCAGATCTGATACGCTGGGCACTAGAGGGTTAAAGGTGTCGGTGAGAGAGAGTAATACGTTCTATATAGAGCCGAGCTTGCACCTAACTACTGCATGTGCACGTCTTGGGAGCCTTTATGAAAACTTAATGTTGATTTCCGCAGTTGATGAGGTTCCAAACTCATTTGATTGAAATAGAATTCAGTAACGTCTTCAACTTTCGTATGTTTTATGCGACAGCTTCTGGAATCGATCATTGCCAATGGGTCCATGAAATATGGAGCTGACCAAAGGTACGTCACAATGGTGAAAAGTTTACCTCTCACTAGTATTGATCCTATTATGATAGGATTACCAATATAGCTTATTTACATATATATTTCGGAAAGAAAGTAAGGTACACACAGCCTGCAAAGAAACTCCATCAGGTATAGACAGGGATAATAATGATAATAAATGCATTTAAAGAGCATTTATCACAAAGAGCTTTTGACCGCTTTACAGCAAGGGAAACAATCTTAGACATCCAAGCAAACATTCATGAACATGCTCGATAGTCTACAATATGTTTGGTCAGCTGAATTATTAAAGTGTTTTATTTGACAGGCTGTTTAACTTAATCGAAGTAATATAGTGTTTGAAGAAGTCTGTCTTCAACAATGTCTTAAAACTCTTTATATTGTTTGCTTTATGAATATTTTTGATAGTTTATTCCAAACAGATGGACCAGGGAATGTGAGGATGAGGTAAAGGATAGGTTAATATAGGGTTCATTTAGCTATGATCACAGCTAAGGTACATTAGAAATAGACTCTTATATTTAGTATTTATTCCATATGACATTTCTAGCATACAGATTTGAATAGAATGTTGCGATTTTTTCCCATCTGTGGCGCCTTTTATGGTGTATTTTTGCTTACAATTATCCTAGATTTCGGTTCAGTTCATCTGTCTCGTCCGTCTTACCTCTGGACTCCATGATGTCGATTTCTCCAGACCTGGGCCACCAACCATAGACACTGTCCTTGGGCATCATCCAGATGGCTGTTCCAGAAAACAATTAACCAATCAGTCATTTCATTAATTTATCATATTCCTAACAATTAACCAATCAGTCATTTCATTAATTTATCATATTCCTAACAATTAATCAATCAGTCATTTCATTAATTTATCATATTCCTAACATTAAATCAATCAGTGATTTCATTAATTTATCATATTCCTAACAATTAATCAATCAGTCATTTCATTAATTTATCATACTCCTATCTGTCTGTCATAAAACAATTTGTCTCCATCAGTTTCAACCCCAATTCCCGATTTCACTTTTTTTTTTGGTTTGTTTGATTTCTGGTCTTTCATTTTTTTTCAGTTCGTGTTGGACATTTTGTAACTCACAAATCTGAGGGGTCTTGAGATAAAAACACAGAATATGTAACGACAACTATTCTGTGGGTCAAAATGGTTATAAAGTTTCTTAACAAAAGTTTGAAATAACTCCATTTTTTATGATGATTTGTGTTCTAACTGTTACTACTTCCTTTCCTCCGCCCCTTCTACACCCTCTCTTCTTCCATCTCTATTCATGCCGAAGATGAATCTTTATGAACAACACATACTCATACACATATTTTATGGTAAATAGCAATAACTACATTTGCTTGTGCATTCTAAACATCTTATCTGCCTATTTCCAGTCTCCCTTTAGGATTCTGTTCATTTTTCCCCCACGCCAAACAGTCTCCAGTAGGTATGAAGATGCCAAAAGTACCTGACATAAAAGTTTGCATCTTTAAATAGTCACTATAAAATCAGAAAAGTAGCCTTGAGGCGGAGCGAAGAGGGCACTTAAAAGCCTTACACTGGTGCAAATAGGTGGGGTTTGCCACTCACGTATAAGCTGTGTGGTGGTTGCTATGTGTGTAAAATTATCTTGTAAACTGTGAGGAAAGGCCTAAAATATTTGGTTATCTGATTCATTGCCAAAATTTTCAAAATCTAATTAGTATCGAAACATTCTTCTATATTCAAAATTTGGAGGAAGCGTTAAACAATATGTGTGGAAACCATTTTGGCATGGGATCCCTTGGTAAGTTGGGGTGTGAAACCTTATAAAGTCAACAGTCTAAAATTATACATTGGCATCTTCATACTTCAAGAGAATGTTTACATCTCACCCGGCCAGATCCAGTCTCCCTTGGGAATTCTAGCCCTGACTTCAACTTCTCCGAACTTAATGGTGGGAATACTCATGATTTTTCCTGACATGACGGGTGGAAGCAACCCGTCGTGACCGTCTCTGTGACAGCCGTTAAGGTCGCTGATGGTACAGTAGCCAAACAACTCTGAAGTTAAAACAACAAAATTCATTAACCCTTTAAGTCCCAAGAGCAGTAATGTTATTAGTGACACGATGTGTTGAGTAAATGGTTTAGATTTTTTCGCTATAATTTTTATACTATCTGTATAGACTATTTATTGTTATAATAGTAATATGTGCCATTGTATTCTGGTTCTTCAAGGCGTCGTGTCTACATATCACTTGTTATGGAAACACCAAGATTATGTGCCACATAAGGCACAGTGGGTCTTTGAGGGTTAAGAGTATCTGATATCAACCCAGACCACAACAATGGTGCACAGGCGACCAATACAATATTTGACGAGACATGAACAAATTATGCGTTTCTATGACAATTTCATATCACACAATGCAGTAGCTTTACAGTATACATGTACATCTTACGCAGTACAGTCTATACAGAACAGTCACTTTCATAGGCACCATTCACTCCTAGCAGATCATACAATGGGACCTAATGACTAAGGCCCTTGACAGACGAGGTTTTAAAAAACGCAGCAGGAATTGCTGCGCAGTCTGCAGATACACTGTGGCAAATGGGTGCGGTCACACGAGCGACAAGCAGTAGTTTCAGTCCTGGCGTAGCAGATGTGTGTCGTCCACACACCAGCGCATCACCATGACCAAAGACAGTAGCCACTCTGACTCCCCGATCGTCCATGTTGAACTGAGCTGTAGCGTTAAATGTCGCCCGTCACAAAAGTAAGCGACACTTTCTGCGCAGAATTTACTGCGCGACAATTGTAGCTCGTCTGTCAAGGCACTAAGAGATAATTTGGTTGTAGATGACAGTGACATCTGGTGGCAGACTGTGCAGGTGAGTCAAGAGTAGCAGCCCGAAAGCCGGGGAGATCAACAGGTTGAAGCGCGAGAGGGGCTATTGTAATGACAATGGTTGAGAGCTTGCACTTATCGATGGGATCTCTTACCATCGTGAAAAGTATATTAAATCTGCATATTGAACGCTACTAAGAGTTCATTCGGCACAGATCCACTCACATTAGTCTTACGTTAGTAAGAGATCCTATCGTTAGTGCGCAAGCTCTCAAATAATATATTACAGTGAGACTCGTACCGCTTAAATGCACTCATATATGGGTTTATGTGTGTGCGTGTGCAAGCTCGTATGTGTGTGTTTGTGTGTGTGTGTGTGTGTGTGTGTGTGTGTGTGTGTGTGTGTGTGTGTGTGTGTGTGTGTGTGTGTGTGTGTGCGCCTGCCTGCTTACCTGCTTGTATGTCTGTTTGTGTCTGAATGCGTGTACAGCTGCATAGACATCCCAGATGCTTGAACCAGAATTCTCATTCTCACGCCTTATCATTACGTCTCTCAGTTGTTCTAATTCTATTTCTGTTGGTCCTAGGAATCCTGTCCACCAATCTTTCTCTGGATGTTTCCTGCTTTATTTGTCCGTTCCGGGGAAGTGTTTAAAACACGAAACATTGTTTATTTGTCAGTGAGGCCATGGTATATCTTTCGAAACATTTTGTGTAGAGCCGGGGTAGAATCACACACAATTCAGTGATAATGATGATGATGACGAAGATGATGATGATGATGATGATGATGGTGATGATGATGATGGTGATGACGATGATGATGATGATGATGATGGTGATGATG
>JAWQUT010000081.1:91379-112318 GCA_033807755.1 Ellobium chinense | reverse complement strand
AGAGAGAGAGAGAGAGAGAGAGAGAGAGAGAGAGAGAGAGAGAGAGAGAGAGAGAGAGAGAGAGAGAGAGAAAGACGGAAAGAGAGAAAGCAAGAGAGACATGTTTATAAGTAAATGTAAGTGTCCGTTTGCAAATATTTTTTTCTTTTTTTATCTTTGCAGTTTCCTCTTCATTTGTCCATTCCTTCCTCTGATATGTTGTATCTATTGTTATGTAGTTGGCTTTGGCCTTAACAAACAAACTGAACTGGTCTGAACTGAACTGAACTAAACTTGTTTTTTCTTTTTTTGCACAAATGTTGTCTTGTGGGTTCGTCCTCTGGAATTCGCGATCGCGACCATGCCTATTTCGCATCATGTGAAGTTTCCGAAACAGACATTTTTTATTTTTGTTTTTTTTGTTTTTGCTCTTGTTGTTTCAGCCACGATGTTAAAGTTTCTTCTCCTGACTGTTGTTGCCATCTCCTGGGCTCAGGCCCTCCAGGTGTCCATCAGGTATTCTCCACCTGTTCTGGGATTCACTTTGCCACGTAAGTCATCACTGGTCTCATCGGCATAATTCTCTAGAACATGTATTTAGCTCCATCTCTTCTGCTGCTCCTCCGTATATTCTGGGACATCGAGTTTGAAAGTTTTCGATCAATCATGTCAATTCAGGTCAGTTACAGTGACGTCAGTTACAGTGACGTCAGTTACAGTGATGTCATTTACAGTGATGTCAGTTACAGTGATGTCAGTTACAGTGATGTCAGTTACAGTGATGTCATTTACAGTGATGTCAGTTACAGTGATGTCAGTTACAGTGGTGTCAGTTACAGTGGTGTCAGTTACAGTGATGTCAGTTACAGTGACGTCAGTTACAGTGATGTCAGTTACAGTGATGTCAGTTACAGTGATGTCATTTACAGTGATGTCATTTACAGTGATGTCAGTTACAGTGATGTCAATTATAGTGATGTCAGTTACAGTGATGTCAGTTACAGTGACGTCAGTTACAGTGACGTCAGTTACAGTGACGTCAGTTACAGTGATGTCAGTTACAGTAAAACATTATCCTGTAAGGAAGTCATTCTCTAGCTTACAGGGCAGGAGAGTCGGCTCAAGTCTTCTTGGAAAAAGGCGAAAAACAAGGAGGTCCCGTGTGCTCGTTGCACATGTTAAAAATGTCTTGATAGTATTAAAACCGGTCGCTGACCGGACAAAAATTGATGGGAAAATTCTGCCTAGGAATTTAGGTACCAACCAGAAAGGCACAATATAGCCGTAAGCATGCTGACACACCGTAAAATCCTAATAAAACAAACAAACAAACAAACAAAAAACAACACAAACAAAGAAACAAAGAAACAAACAAACAAACAAACAAACAAACATTAAGTCTATCGTTTTATCATAGGTGAATATCAAGATTACTAATGAAGTCCAGGCAAATGTACATGAATATCTGTATCAAGCCATGATATGTTCCTTCCTCTGTATTTAAATTTTGTGTTACCTGCCAAAATACATCCACATGTTAAGTGGTGTATGTATACTGACGAAACGCAGCTGTCGAACGGATGATACAATGGTGCTGATGATAATGAATGATGATGTTGAGAGTGCTTTATATTTTTTGAAAATGATGATCATAATGATGATGATAATATTTCATTCATTGGTTCTCTTTCTACAGAAGAGGGCTTTTGCCGAAACATTTAGACTGGTTTATCCTTTAGTTCTTATTGAATTTTCATTAAAATCGCTGGTTTGAAGAAATATTATAAAATTTTCGCTTTCTTTTCAACAATGATGATGATGATGATGATGATGCTGATTAAAATGATGGTGGTGGTGGTAGTGGTGGTCGGGGTCTTGGGGTGATGATGGTGGTGGTGTGGTGATGCTGTTCACCAGAATCAATATGGTTGTCTGTGTGTTACTCACACTCTGTTAATTTTTTTTTTCACCACAGTGGTGCAGAGAGGCGTTGGAGCTGTGGCCTTCCACTACATGATCAAGAATGTTGAATACGTGGCACGGGGAGCACAGACCAGTGAGTGAGAGTAATGAATAGAATTACTACCTTGATATACTTACTTGCGACTACTCGCAGGGGACGCGGTATCAATTAGCAACATATTTAATGCGTTTTGATTGGCTGATTTTATTCAGGATTCCCTTGCTATTTTTGGAACTTCCAGGAAACCGGAAGCCGATCTTTTGTTTAAGAAGTTTACTTCGTTCTTTTATTTTTCGAAAATGGCGGCATGGCGCTTGTACGAATTGCGTCTGTAGACCGAAGGTCAGCCGGCCTAATGCGCATGTGCGGAAACAGCAATCAGCTGTGTTTACATTGAAAAACGGGTCAGACATAAAATATCAAAAAGAATGAGTTAGACAGCGCGTAATAAATGTTGGGTCAGCTGTGAATATAGTCGAAACCTCAGCAATTACGGACAAATGTGGGATTGTGGATCAGTTTGATTATGTGCAACAAGACTGCACACTTAGAAATCGAATTTCCTGATAACTTACAGATGTAGACTAGACTAGTCTAGGCTACCGGTAACCTACACTCAAACGGCCTCGCTCTGTAAACACAGCTGATTGCTTTTTCCGCACATGCGCAATAGGCCGGCTGACCTTCTGTCTGCAGACGCAAGTCCTTGATACTATGATACTCCTTTATACTTCTTCTAGGGAGGCAGCGTGGCCATATGTTTGAGGTTACAGACCTGTAATAGGATTGGACCCTTTTTTTCTCCATGGACTATATTAACATTTTGAGCTGCCCTCTGAACCCAAAGTTTTAGCTTTCACCCAGACCCATACCAGATTGAAGCCCATTATGTGGCCCAAATTTTAAGACTTACCCAACCCTAGCAAGCCCATTGAAATTTTGAGCTTGGTTGCTATTTGTAAACAGACCTTATATTTTTCACTGGTCAATGCCAAACCCCTCATTTTCCGCCTGAGCACACCCTTGACCTGGCATTTCCAGCCCAGGGGCCAGGGCTAAATAGTGCCTGGCAAAATAAAGTAAAATGGACACAGATTCCCATGATATCAAAATTTCCCCCCTGGAGCCCTTATTACTGGAAGCAGGGCATGCTAAAAGAGGGAAAAGGGGAGATGAAATATACCCCCTAAGTTGTACGACCACAAAGTGATAGTACAATTACAGGCCTGTAACCTTTATGAGTCGTGCTCGGAAACTGAAGATTGTATAGTCTAGGGTTAGTGTGTTTTACTCATGAGATGAGCGGTTTACAAAGTGGTGTCATTGGGAAAAATTTCACTCCTTACTCCCTATTACTCTCAGGTGTAAATGAGTACCTGGCTTTAGAGCAGGGGGGAATCAGGGAAATGCACCGCGGCGACCAGCAGCTTTGTTACGTGTCTAATTTGTAAAATTATGTATTTACATGTATGACGTATACTGTTCTTTGTATTTTGATATGAATGAAATGTATAACATTGTATAGAATTGAAAGCCAGTTTGCATTCTTTTAATCTACTACTACTACTACTACTTCTACCATCAGCACCACTACTACTACTACTACCATCAGCACCACTACTACTACTACTACTACCATCACCACCACTACTACTACTACTACTACTACTACTACTGCCACCACCAGCACTACAACTACTACTACTACTACTCTTACTACCACAATCACCACGACTACTACTACTACTCTTACTACTACCACCACCACCACCACAACTACTACTACTACTAATACTACTTCTACCATCAGCACCACTACTACTACTACTACTCTTACTACCACCATCACCACCACCACTACTACTACTACTACTACCATCAGCACCACTACTACTACTACTTATACTACTACTGCCACCACCAGCACTACAACTACTACTACTACTACTACTCTCACTACCACCACCACCACAACTACTACTACTACTACTACTTCTAATACTACTTCTACCATCAGCACCAATACTACTACTACTACTACTACTACCATCAGCACCACTACTACTACTACCATCACCACCACCACCACTACTACTACTAATACTACTACAGCCACCACCAGCACTACAACTACTACTACTACTACTACTCTTACTACCACCATCACCACCACTACTACTACTACTACTACTACTATTACTACTACTACTCTTACTACCACCAGCACCACAACTACTACTACTACTACTTATACTACTACTGCCACCACCAGCACTACAACTACTACTACTACTACTACTCTTACTACCACCATCACCACCACTACTACTACTACTACTACTACTATTACTACTACTACTCTTACTACCACCAGCACCACAACTACTACTACTACTTATACTACTACTGCCACCACCACCAGCACTACTACTACTATTACTACAACTACTACTACTACTACTACCACCACCACCATTATTCACAATTCTGTAAGTCTAATGTAAGTGACAAGACAATCCCTACCCGACCAATAGCACCACCTGTGGCCGTATGCATAATTCATACGCTCATTAACGTACTGCGTTCACCTCAGTGAATACTACTAATGTTTTGGGAGTTTCCCGTGGTTACCGCACTGCGTTATCACTGCCAGCACCACCACCACCACCATCACTATCTTTACTATCAGTAACATCTCTACCACTATAATTACTATTGTAGGAACTGTTACAACTTCTGGTCCATTACAGTAACAGCTGCAAGAATACGATAGCTGGCACGACTATTGCTATCATTATCACCACTTATTTCACTACTGTAATACTCAAATAATTTCTACTGCTATTACATTCATTATCTTTACCATGAATGTTTTTATTAGAGTTCATGTAAAAGTGTATTTTTTTCCCAAGGATCCAATTTTCGAGACCATGGCATGATTATTTCTTATGTGTGTATAAGCTCAGAAGTCAATGACGTCACAAGGCTACAAAATTGGCAATCCGCTTTACATTGATAGAAAAATACAGTGTACTGTTATCGATAATGTTCAAATTGTGAGGAGAAGTAACAAGAAGTAACCACACTTGCTTGTCGCCGATACGAATCATTTCACAAGGAGATAGCCCTTAAGAAATTTTGAAAGGAACCCTCTTTTTTGTCGCGAGAGGCAAGTTTTTTTAGTCAAATTTGCGGAAATGTGATCTTTGCGACAGTAACCACATATACAATATTTGTATTGTTTCATTCACTACCATCAGCAATACACCAGCTAAAGCTGCAACCACCACAACCATCATCATCATCATCAACAATTTCATCATTTGTCATTTCTACCACGTCTGCTTTCACTTTGCCACCACAGTCTCTGCCATTATCACTTTAACTATTTCCACCACCACTGTCACCAACATCACCACTTATAACACGACCACCCTCGCTACTATTTCCATCATCACCTTTGCCCCACATAAGCAACTTCATCTTTATTCACTTACATCATCACCACCATCATCATCACAATCACCACCACCACCACCATTATTTGCACTAACTACAACTTTTACCAACGTGCACAGGGGATGGCTGGCAGTACGTAACCCGTGACGTCAGTCTAGACGGTGCTGACGCAGTCTACGCCTACGCAGTTGTTTATGACGTCAATGGTAACGAGCGGATGACGACACAGCGTTCAGCGCTACGTCTCGGTAACTCTCTAAGAAAATTGTTTCAAAGTGGTTGAGAATCTTCTGTATAAGTTGCAGGAGTCAAATTGTAAAAAGCCTATTCGAGACATTTTATAAAATGTTCACTTTTAACTACAGGAACGTATCCAGATGGTCAAGGCTAACACGCAGGTCTGATGCCATCACAGTGCTCGATTTATATACTGCTTGTAGCGGGGTCCTTGATTTTGCCTTTTCACAATTTTAATTTGGATGAAAAGAGGATACATATTTTGGTCTTCCTTTACAGACCACAGACCCGCACAAATAATTTCCGCTGAAGTCATTGGGAAACACTGCCTGCAATAAATTTTTATTTCACAAATTCAGGACTGAACTTCACTACTTTTGCGATGTGGTTTAATGTTATAAGATTCTTTCTACCCTATCTGTTTAATGAACAGATTTTATAGTCTGCTTCTGATAGTGCAATTTTTTTTTGTTTTAACCAATTAGGTTCCTGAAACCTGCAGAGCTGCCATTTTACAATAAAAAACCGTATTCGCCAAACTCACAAGTTTATAAAATTTGCAAATGACTTTTAGATCATGCTTTAGTTTGTCAATAAATCAATGACACAAACGGTTGGCTATATCGAAAACTATAAAAATTACAAGATAAAAACTCAGATGGAAAGACAGACAACATCAGGCTCGCTAAAAAGGTGCCAAAGAGTGAATTTCACCTAATTTGGCAAATACAGTCTTTTTCAGTAAAAGGGCAGAATTTAACCAGGGGGTAGAGGTTGCTGAAATTTAATTAGAACCGTTTGATTAAAAAAAAAGGAGGAGATATGAGAAGGGAGGGGAGGATAGGAAAAAATACCTCGGAAAACAGAAATTGACAGAGCGAGTATAGGCCGTAAACTGTGGGTATTTGAAGAGGCGACTGCTATATGAATATCAAACTGAGCCATAAACAACTGTAAACATATAATTATTGAAACTACATTTGTTGGTTCAAAGGACCAATCCTGAGTATTCCCATCGCTAGACTAGTGTGTATTTATTTTCAAGAGTTGGACAAGGTTTGGCACTTGCTTGAAGTTTCTTGCCATAATAAAAAGTCGTAAGTCCATTCCACCTTATTCTTAATATTACAGGGATTTAAATATTGTTGATTTAAGTATAATGTATACAGAATGATACTATCTAAAAGTGACCGACGACTTGACTTAAAATGTTTTTGTGCCGCTTCCTATTCAAGGCTTGTAACTGCATATTAATATTGCATTTTCTTCCGGCATACTATTATTCCTCTTGACGTCGGAGTTTTGCCCCTTAGATCAAAAATAAGTATAGATTATTATCTCAAACGGGAAACATGGAATAAAGATTAAAACATGAAAAACACCATCTGAACTAGAGTTAGTATTAGAAGTTCATGCAACGATTTGAATATAACCATGATTGAAAATTAATCTTTTAAATACTATAAAGGCTATTAACACAATTATCGCTAAAGCTGAAACTTGATAGGAGGCCAGCGGCAGACATGCGTGTTTGTCGATAAACGACTTTCTCTGCAATGTAATGTCGGCCTAAGAGATGAATTCCATGCCCTGTTTGAAAGGAAAAAAATTACACCTGAAAGATCCAAATTTCTGAAAGACTATTATTACAGACACCCGAATACTCCAAAAGCAAATGAATGCTTCGATCTTCTCCAGCTAAGGCAAAACATAGACTCTATCTTCCTAAATCCTGCTAGTCTTTGTATGATCATCTTGAACTCCTGATGTTTCAAGCATGTTGTTGCGTACCATTTCTTCCTTCAGTCCTGAATATCTTACGGAATGCAATCACCACACATATTGAAACAATATTGCTGTGTCGGTTTTTTTTGTTTTTTGTGTGTAAATTCTAATACTTACTGTATGTTGTTCTGTCTGTCTATATGTATTTGCCATGCATGTTGATGTTTGACTACCGACACGTAATCATGTTTTAACATGGCATGGGCTCAAAATTAATACAGATGAGTTTCTAAGAGAGAGACTTTTCCTAACGCTGTTGTTGTTGTGTTTGTTGTTGTAGATGGTGGCCGAGATGCCTCTCTTGTGCCCGCAAGAAGTGTTAGAGCCGCTACTATTTTCAGGGATGATTTCAACAGCTTTGATACTTCCAACTGGCAGTATGAGGTCTCTATGTATGGCGGAATGGTCAGTAATGGTTTTCTTACTTAGAGGTAGTTTCTAGAGGTAGTTTTAGCAGCAGTGAAAGTAGACGTAGCCGTGGTAATGGGGGTGGTGGTAACGATGGTACTGGTGGTAAGAGTAATGATTGTGTAGTAGTTTCAGTAATAATAGCAATAGTAACAGTTAGAAGTAGTAGTAGTAGACCTTGTAGAAATGACAGTAACAGTTGTAGCAGCAGCAGTGGTGGTGGGGTGATGGTGGCGGTGTGGTAGTGATAGTGATGGTGATGATGGTAATGGTAGTGGTAGTATTGAGAAGTCTAGTAGTAGTCAGCCTTACTGCAATGACGGTAGTAGTGGTGATAGTGATAATGATGGTGATGGTATTAGTGATAGTGTTGCGAGGAGTAGAAGTACTGGCATATGTTGTAACAGTGATGATGGTCAAAGGTAGCTTGTGCTGTTGTTAATACCGTTATAAAAGAATAAGTGATTGGGTAGACAAAGTAGCAACAGTGTAAATATATAGGTATAGCAAACACTACTAACAAGTCAGCACAATCATCACTAGCTCTTCCACATAAATCCCAGCCTTCTTAGCTTGCTTAGAACCTGTTAACTCCTTTGCTTAGAATCTCCTAGGGGTCGCCCACATAATTATAAAGGACCACCTTTTTCTTCACCTGCGGGGATCAAACAAGGAAAGCCCAGACAAAAAGTTGGTCTAGTCTATACTTAGTCTTGTCCAGTTCTCGCACATCGTCACAGCTCTTCTCTGCTCAAAGAATTTTTTTGGTCTTAGGAGCAGAATGTTGTCTCCAAAAAGATTTGTCACGGGGCTGTGCGGTCTCCTAAGTGGCAATAAATTCCTCACAGCTTGATTGCAAATTTATGCATAGCGCCATAAGTAGTTATATGCTATTTCTGATAGCGCAAAAAATGATTAAATGTGCTTAAACTCTCTGAAATGATGCCGTGAATCAGCTCTGTGCATCGTAAAACTTTCTTATTCCGCTGCAAATTGTGCCGAAATTTTTAAGGACGTTATGCTTTTTTATGGGCTGTTACGCTGAGGGTTTAGATTCTGTTCAAATCTTGTCGATTCTTTGCAAACTTTTGAGATGGGGTAGCGTATAGAAAAAACCCAAATCTGCAGTTGTAAATGTCCGTGTTAATGAAGTCACTACATTGCGCGTTTGCAGAAGCCCGAATTCATTTCCGTTGGTCATGAGTTATTAAATAAACTTTCTTGAATCTTTAACTAAACAAGTTTCGTAGTTCGAGGCCCTCGGGTCCAGCCTCTTGCTGGCTGCGCGACCATTGGTACTGATAGTGACCGTTGCATGTGTTGTCTGCCGGCCGATCAACTGACACCGGGCAGCAAAATTCGGCCCCCGCCTCACAAGGTTGGCGCTGGCTTACGAATTTCTTGATTCTTCTACCGTTGCATCCATAATAGTAGTAGAGAAGGTGAGAATTGACTCTATCGTAACAACACACAAATGCCCTTGTCTATGATATTGTGTGTCTGGTAACATCATTTTCTGTGGTTTTTTTTTTAACAGAACTGGGAGTTCCAAGTGTACACGAACGATCCCAAGAACATCTTTACTAGAAACGGCAACCTGTACCTTTACCCTGTAAGTATCTCCTAGGCAAGGGCCGTAGATGGCCACACTTGGCCCGGTGCCAAAATTGGAAGGAAAGGAACTAATGTCTGTGACTCCGCTTAACTGCAACTCCTCAGGATCACATAGAAAGTTTCAATTAACAAAGAGTTAAATGATTAATACGTTATAATAATACCCTGTTGTTTAATTAGTATTTACATACCGTACGTACACACAGACGCACGTGTAGGCGCGCGCGCGCACACACACACACACACACACAGAGGCAGGCAGACACACACACACACACACACACACACAGGCAGGCAGGCAGACACACACACACACAGAGACAGAGGGAGGGAGGGAGAGAGAGAGAGAGAAAGAGAGAGAGAGAGAGAGAGAGAGAAAGAGAGAGAGAGAGAGATGAAATTGTAACGGGGTACTGGGAAATGTTAGACTCAGCCGCACAGTGACGATGCAGAGAGCGCGATGAAATAGATGGTAAGTGCTAGATAGAAGGCAAGAAAGCAAGCATAGAGAAGAGGGGGAGGGGGAGAGACAGAAAGATGATGGGTAAAGAGAGTGGAGAGGAGAGAAGGAAGAGAGACAGACGAATGGGATGGGCAGCATGAGAAGAGGAGACAGAAACAGCGAAACATCTAACAGCAAAAAAGTAGACTAATCAAAAACCTGGGAGGGACGGTGAGGAGCTATGCTGGTGAGTTTCTGATTGTTTTTTTTATCTCTGTTACAGACACTCACCGTCGACGACGACAGGTTTGACGAAAATTTCCTGNTTTTCTTACTTAGAGGTAGTTTCTAGAGGTAGTTTTAGCAGCAGTGAAAGTAGACGTAGCCGTGGTAATGTGGGTGGTGGTAACAGTGGTACTGGTGGTAAGAGTAATGATTGTGTAGTAGTTCTAGTATGAATAGCAATAATAACAGAAGTAGTAGTAGTAGTAGACCTGGTAAAAGTGACAGTAACAGTTATAGCAGCAGTGGTGATGGTGGTGATGGTGGTGAATGGTGATGGTGGTGAATGATGGTGAATGGTGATGGTGGTGATGGTGATGAATGGTTATGAATGGTGATGGTGGTGGTGTGGTAGTGACAGTGATGGTGATGAGGGTAATGGTAGTGGTAGTATTGAGCAGTAGTAGTAGTAAGCCTTACTGCAGTAAAGTAAGAATAGTAGTAATAGTGGTAGTGGTGGAGATGGTGATAATGATGGTGATGATGGTAGTGCGAGGAATAAAAACACTGGCGGATGTTGTAACAGTGGTGATGGTCAAAGGTAGCTTGTGCTGTCGTTAATACCGTTATAAAAGAATAAGTGATTGGGTAGACAAAGTAGCAGCAGTGTAAATATATAGGTATAGCAAACACTACTAACAAGTCAGCGCAATCTTCACCAGCTCTTCCACATCAATCCCAGCCTTCTTAGCTTGATTAGAACCTGTTAACTCCTTTGCGTATAATCTCCTACGGATCGCCCACATATAAAGAACCACCTTTTTCTTCACCTGCGGAGATCAAACGACGGGAGCCCAGACAAAAATATGGTTTATACTTAGTCTTGTCCAGTTCTCGCACATCGCCACAGCTCTTCTCTGCTCAAAGTATTTTTTGGTCTAAGGAGCAGAATGTTGTCTCCATAGAGATTTGTCACGGGGCTGTGCGGTCTCCTAAGTGGCAATAGATTCCTCACAGCTTGTTTGCAAATTTATGCATAGCGCAATAAGTAGTATATGCAATTTCTAATAGCGCAAAAAAAAAAAATGATTAAATGTTCTAAAACTCGCTGAAATGATGCCAGCGAATCAGCTTTGTACATCGTAAAACTTTCTTATTCCGCTGCAAATTGTGCCCAAACTTTGCAGGACGTTATGCTTTTTTATGAGCTGTTACGCTAGGGGTTTAGATTCTGTTCAAAACTTGTCGACTATTAACAACCTTTTGAGATGGGTAGCGTATAGAAAAACCCAAATCTGCAGTTGTAAATGTCCGTGTTAATGAAGTCACTACATTACGCGTTTGCAGAAGCCCGAATTCATTTCCGTTTGTCATGAGCTATTAAATAAACTTTCTTGAATCTTTAACTAAACAAGTTTCGTAGCTCGAGGCCCTCGGGTCCAGCCTCCCGCTGGCTGCGTGACCATTGGTACTGATAGTGACCGTTGCATGTGTTGTCTGCCGGCCGATCAGCTGACACCGGGCAGCAAAATTCGGCCTCCGCCTCACAAGGTTGGCGCTGGCATACGAATTTCTTGATTCTTCTACCGTTGCATCCATAGTGGTAGAGAAGGTGAGAACTGATTCTATCGTAACATCACAAGAGCGAAGAAATGAAGGGCTTCATGGCAAAACGCATTATACACCATTCGGGGGCTGTGGCAAAACAGACCAGATTCAAAGCATATTTTTATGTGAAAAGCGAAATTTAAGTCTTAAATAATATAGATCAAATGTCCTTCTATGGAATGGAAATATATATGTATACTAAACACTCCTACTGCTACATGAAGTATGTAGAATAAGCTAAAAATTCATATTGGTGGATAACGCGAATTGCCATGAAACCCTTCAAATTTCCTTGTCTATGATGTTGTGTGTCTGGTAACATCATTTTCTGTGTTTTTTTTTGTAATAGAACTGGGAGTTCCAAGTGTACACGAACGATCCCAAGAACATCTTTACTAGAAACGGCAACCTGTACCTTTATCCTGTAAGTATCTCTTAGGCAAGGGCCAGACCAGGCCCGGTGCCAAATTTGGAAGGAAAGGAACTGATGTCTGTGACTTCGTTTAACAACTGCAACTCCTCGGGATCACGGAGAAAGTTGCAATTAACAAAGAGTTAAATGATTTATACGTTATAATAATACCCTGTTGATTAATCAGTATTTACATAGGTACGTACACATATACGTAGGTGTGTACACACACACACACACACACACACACACACACACACACACACACACACACACATACACACAGGCAGGCAGACACACACACACACAGAGTGTGTGTGTGTGAGAGAGAGAGAGAGAGAGAGAGAGAGAGAGAGAGAGATGAACTTGTAACGGGGTACTGGGAAATGTCAGAATCAGCCGCACAGTGACGAAGCAGAGAGCGCGATGAACTAGGTGGTAAAATCTAGATAAAAGGCAAGAGAGTAAACATAGAGAAGAGGGGGTGAAGAGACAGAGAGAAGATGGGTAAAGAGAGTGGAGAGGAGAGAAGGGAGAGAGACAGAGAAGAATGGGATGGGCAGCATGAGAAGAGGAGACAGAAACAGCGAAACATCCAACAGCAAAAAAGTAGACTAATCAAAAACCTGGGAGGGACGGTGAGGAGCCATGCTGGTGAGTTTCTGACTGTTTTTCATCTCTGTTACAGACACTCACCGTCGACGACGACAGGTTTGACGAAAATTTCCTGCACACTGGAAAAATGGACATGGCTAGTCAGTATATTTCATCATCGTCATCATCATCTTCGCTGTCCTCTTCATTAGTGTCGACATCAATCTTGTTGTAATAATAAGTCGTTTCCATTATCAACGTGACAGATTTAAAACGTAGATGAGTGGGCCTGAAGTCCAGATTTTTTTTTTTTTTTGGCGTCAGAAACCAGCTGGATACTCTATGAAGATATTAAAGTGATAGAACATTAACAGCGTAGTTTAATCTCATTCGTCGCTTACTGACATCATCTTCCATGCTATTAGAGTTGGCTTTAAATCATGATTTCTTTCTCAGCATTATTTATCATTGATTTCTCTTTCAGCACTGTTTGGCTACTGTACAAATGGAGCTAACTACGGTTGTACTAGGGAGGGACAATATGGATTACTTCCCCCTGTCATGTCCGGCAAAGTGAAGAGTGTACCAACTCTCAGATATGGCACTGTTGAGGTCCGGGCGAGAATCCCCAAGGGAGACTGGCTTTGGCCAGGTAGGATAGAGAGAAGATCCGAGTAGGGACGACAGTAGTTGTGGTTGTACATGGCTTTGGCTAGGTAGGATAGAGAGAAGAGAAGATCTGAGTAGGGACGACAGTAGTTGTGGTTGTACATGGCTTTGGCCAGGTAGGATAGAGAGAAGATCCGAGTAGGGACGACAGTAGTTGTGGTTGTACAGCTATATCAATATCAGTGTTACTTATTGTTATAATTATACTTAATATCTGTTGCTGGAAACTGCACAATAGCACTTCCGGGCAGCTTCATTCGTACTTAGTTCGTATTCGTTTTACCAGTTGTCCCTATTGTTGTCTGGGTGTGGATCCTTCTAGTACTTCCTGCAAGGCTTGCTTTTTGCGATTTTATATTTGTTAGCGAAACTTTTTTATCGACGGCCTTGTGTCGGAGAAGGATGTGACAAGAGCAACGATGGTATGGAAGCTAATGACTGAAAAAAAAAGATATCAGGATAGCTAACACCACTTACAAGTCAGAGCATTACTTTCTAGCTCTTCTGCATCAGTCGCAGCCATCTTGGCTTGGCTAGAGATTAATACTTCCTTTGCATAGAACCACCCACAGAATAAAAGAACCGGCCTTATGTGCGCATCCTAGGCGACCAAACAAACAGACCATGACAATATGTGTCCACTTGCCCCTTTGTATCCTTAGCATAACAACGTCCATTTTATTGTCTGTCTACAGCCATTTGGATGTTACCCAGGGATAACAGATATGGCGGATGGCCCAGATCTGGAGAAATCGACATCATGGAGTCCAGAGGTCAGGGCTTGTTGCTGTTGGTTTATGTTATAAAGAGAATATATATTTACCATTATCAATATATGAGGAGGTCACTTGCAAACCCACAAAGTCACTTGATATTGGTTGGTAACTTGGCAGAATTTTATTGTGTTTTCAAAGAAAACTTAGCAGGTTTTGCAAGTGTGTCGCTTTTACTGTCTATGAGATATTCTGACTTAGTAGGGTTTGATTGCCGAATATTAACAATGATGAAGTGAACATGACTCATATTTCATGCAAATTTGACTTCGCAAGTTTTGAAAGTGACCTCCTCCTACAACACTAATAAATAACATTTATAAAGCGGCTATTCCTTATTATGTGGACCCAAGGGTGTTTTACAAGAACGAAAAAAGAAACCAAACCGCATTAACTACACACCAGTTATTCCATTAAATATTTTATATATGAACAGCAATAGCAGAAACCATATAAACTCACATGATATACCTACATAGCAGTACGTACATCAGCACATCTCATTCTCGCACATCAATACATTTTTTACAAAGTTAGGGCTGAATATGAATTACAACTTAAAAATATTCATAGAATAGGTAGTCTATGTTTTTTTTAACTTCCTTTGTTTTGAAAATCCCAAGGTTGATTTACTTGGTAAGACATTCCAAATAGATGGGCCTGAAGAAGTGAATGTTACATGTAGCAGAGGTTATCAACCAGTTTGGTTTTTCCATAAGGCAACTAGTTTTCGTAATTTGAAACGATCTGCAAATCACTGATAACGGAATATCATAATTTATAACTCTCGATGATAAACTGAGTTTTAATTCCTAAATAGAACTCCTCGGTGCGATGCACAATTTCATCACTGTCATTTCTGCTAGTCTTCATCAAGGAAAGTTATATTTTGGCTGTTTCCAAATCAAATATTGCAACTTTCTGCGCTATGAGACTGTAGTAAAAGACAACCTAATAACCAATCAAATAATGCTCTCTTAACTGAAATGCTGCATCTATTCAAAAAATGACAGATTGTTACCTAAGATATGGGACATAGTCTATATAAATCGGTAAACATGCGTGTATTGAGATTCAGTATCCATCACTGAAATCACATGGCGGTGCAATTTGCAGACTCAGAGAATGTGTGTCTTTTCTTGTTCTTCCTCTTGGCGTACCTTAGTGACTCAAAACTTGGGATTTACACAGGGGCAAAAAGAAATTCAGGGTTAGCGATACCTCTGCAGTAACATTATCGATATCTTCAAAATCTTTTAGCGCCACATTAATGTGGCGGCTTTTTGGAGCCGATGCTCACTTATTGGATTTGTAAGCGGGGCGCTGACTGGTCTCTTAGTGCCTTGACAGACGAGCTACAATTGTCGCGCAGTAAATTCTGCGCAGAAAGTGTCGCTTACTTTTGTGAAGAGACATTTAACGCTACAGTTCAGTTCAACATGGACGATCGGTGAGTCAGGGTGGCTTTGGTCATGGTGATGGGCTGGTGTGGCGCGGCGTACCAGAATGTGGGCGACACACATCTGCTACGCCAGGACTGAAACTACTGCCTGTCGCTCGTGTGACTGCACCCATTTGCCACAGTGTATCTCCAGACTGCGCAGTAATTCCTGCTGCGTTTCTTACATCTCGTCTGTCAAGGGCTTTAGTGTGTTAGAGCAAAACTTGTAGCCTTGAGGGTGGACAAAACAACTAATGCTACAGAGAGATTATTAACATGGATCGCTTCCCTTAGGAAATACTGGCAGTCTCGGTGTTGGCACAGTAACCAGTACACTCCACTGGGGGACAGCCTGGGATCAGAACAGATATGGACTCACTCACGGAGAGAAGTAAGGGGCGCACATCCATCCTTCATAAACCATCCATCCTCCATCCATCCAACCGTCCATCCATCCATCCAACCGTCCATCCGTTCCCAAATCATAGAAATACTTGTTAAAATGCAGATGTGAATAAACCCTAGACTAACCTACATAGTTTCTTGCATTTTTGCAGATTAAAAATTTCATTCTGTCCGTGGAGTCCATTCTTAGCGCATAATACTTCACTGAATCTAATATAAAAGACCTTGAAATGTCTCAAGAGATTAATGTCTTCTATACGAGGAGGGCAAAAACTTCATGAATACATTTTAACTTACGACTTCCTTGTGTCGTAATTTAGACATAATTTTCCTAAAGAACAGTATTCAGGGTCGTTGGTAGCCTCTGCCCGTAGGCTCATGAAACGAGGTTTCCCTAGGTATCAGGGGATCTCCGGTCCAGGCACTGTGGCATGCTGATGCAGAAATAACAAGTCTCTCGCTTATACATGGCAGCAGCATTGTATGCTTCCGAACGAGTTGAGAAAGTCCTAGGATGATTAGGCCTTCTGGGGTAATAATAGTATGAAGTCGCGTGGATGGGAGGTAGCTTCGATCCGATACTTACAAATCGCATTATCATCATCATGATTATCTTCTTTCTCTCCTTATAATTATCATGAGGGTGGGCGAGATAGCGGAAAAAAGGGGGCGGGGGCGGGGGCGGGGGAGAGTGTTGCGATCAGCTGGACAGTTACAGGGCTGAGATTAGATTCACTGAAATCAAATGATGGACCTTCTCATTACAGACACACCGGATCCTGGCATGACAACTTCCATACATGGAGACTGGAGTGGACCCCAGATCACATCACGTAAGGTTGTCTTAATTCAGAATAAAGATTCGTACACATTGTGTATAACATAAACAGAACAGCTTGATATGGTACAACAAATTAAACTTGTGTATAGATACGTTAAAAATTAATAACACCCAGGAGAGTCATTCAATAATCAAAATTTACCTGGCGCTAATACCTCAACAATGTAAGAAACACTTAAAAAGGACCCCGAAATAAAAAGAATGAGCGTGTGTAATTAGATAAGTGAAACATCACTGTATATAAAGAGCCATCTGCAGCATATTAACAACATGGTGATAGTTATTACCAGAAAAAATCCAACTGATCTCTGCATTGTCAGCTGTGGGCGGGCCTTATCAGATCTGTAATTGTACCAACAGACAGTAGGCTACATGTGTTACTTTAAAGACAGCCAATCATGGCCATCTCTACGCAGTACTTTGTAAATGTTGCTTCAGGTCAGTCTCGGTAGCTTATGCTGACGAGCGTATCCTTACTGGTCAGTGGCTCTAAACACAGCAGAAATTCACAGATCATGTAAATAAGTAAATAACTAAAATACTCTTTTTATTCTCTCTTAATTCCATCATAAATGTGAACGCTGGATGAATGAATAAATGAATTTTTTTTTCTTGATCGACTCCTTTATTGATTCTTTTATTTTGATTATCATATCAACTCTTTCATTCCAGAACGTACGTGGACAACATGCAGATCATGAATGTGAGCCCTGGAGGTGGTGGTTTCTGGCAGATGGGAGGTTTTAGTGGCTCCAACATCTGGCAAAGCGGAAGCAAAATGGCGCCTTTCGATCAAGACGTAAGTCTTACTACATATTTCCGATGGTCTTAGATTTAGAGCAAAACTGCAGAGAATCAAACCAATAAAATTCCAGAAAAGAAAACGCTTGAAAGCCAATCACAATGGCAAAGGAAGGGTGTATTGTCTCTATATTTCGAAAATAGGGAAAGTAATTTTTTTATACTCTGGAAGAACTCTAGGGAGAAACGTTTTCATGTTAGAGCCACAGGGAGGTCAGCCCGTAACTTTGTAGTCGCAAGTTTTGCGGGAAAATATAGGCAAGGCTGAAAGTTTTTAAACATGTCAACATGGGTCTTAGTGTCAAAAACTAGCATGATCCTTATTTAAAAATGGCCAAAGACAAACTTCTGCCATTTTTGAACCACAATTGCAATGGTAAGGGAGATAATGGTCAGAAGAGATTTGGGGATACTTGAATGACTTAATTATGTCCCGTTTTCTCTTAAATGCACGACAAGCGTAATATCCTTTATTCCACAAAGTAATATCAGATTATGTCCCTTTGTATCACGAGTGTCTTGTGTCCCATTTCATAGTGCTTTAGGTTTGTGACACCTATTTGAGGGGCAAATCATTGTGTACAACCCAATTAATCCGCTAATATAAAATCCCCCTTTTTGGGGGGCCCTGCCAGCCGGTGTCAGGGTGTAGAAATATGTAAAATGACCTGTGATATAAATAAAGCATCCAATTTTAAAATTTCAGGTACAGTTTGAGCCTTCTAGATAATAAAATAAAGTTGTGTAGGCCTATGTATTCGCATGCGGTCAAAACCAGCCAAATGAAAAATTGGGGACCAAATCAGAATTCGAGGTGACCTTTTTCAAAAGACATCTGTGAAAAATCTTGGGCGTTGACCCCCTTTTAACCTCCATGAAAGAAATTTTCCGAAATCACAGTGGTCTATGTAGAATAACACAAAATGTGAATAGGACCAAAAGAAGAAAAAATAGGTGTCAAAGATTAAATCAGCAAATTAAAACTACTTATCTCCCTTCGTTTACAATATCGCGCCATCATAGAAACGACCACGAAGGGCCTATCACAGATATTCCCTCGTTTATGACATTACGCAATATCAGAATTTTTAGTCACATATGCGAATCAAGCGTTCGCCGACAAATGCGTATTCAAATGCCATATATTGTATTGGTGGCAATCGAAACCTTTTCCGTTTGCATAACATTGTTTCTTTGTGACGAGATTGACTAGGGAAGGAGGTAGTC
This sequence comes from Ellobium chinense, assembly GCA_033807755.1. Classification (NCBI taxonomy): domain Eukaryota; kingdom Metazoa; phylum Mollusca; class Gastropoda; order Ellobiida; family Ellobiidae; genus Ellobium; species Ellobium chinense. Next base: position 93,438 of record JAWQUT010000081.1, on the reverse strand, counting down.
ATGGCTGCGATGGTTGATTCTGATAGGCACTGGCACTGCTCACCAGCGAGGAAGTGGAAATAGGATTTTGAGCAGGATATGGGCCTATTTTATTAATTCACTGCAATTTATTAAAACAGTATAAACATTACATGAAAAGTTTAAAACTCATTTTTCTCACATAATCTGCTTCTTCTCTCTCTCCTTCATTAATCTTTATGATGGTTTCCATCCAGTGTTTTTTTCTTTTCTTCACACTTTTTCACTCTGGCCCTTTCATTTTTACAAATGGCTTTCAGTTTCAGATGTGTCATGTTATGCTCTTCTAGCTCTCTGATAAAAGTAAACATGTTTTCACTTTGAGCATTCCTCAGTGGTAGAGAGTATCATCTCAAGGTAGAACGTCGCTTTTGACGGTAAGATACCAAAAAGGGTGGAATGAAGTATCCAAGGATTTCAGCATGTTTTATGTAGAACTGGTGGAAGTAGGCCGGATTGTATTTAAAAGTGCCGTCTCCGAAAAAGCGCTCAGTCTTGACGTAAAATATTTCTTCAGAGGCGACAAGGATAATTTCACCATGTACTGAGAGTGCTGTTTTTTTTACTGGCATTGATTATTGAAACTCCCGTTCTGCACTACTTGGTTAACTTTGTGTTTAGTAGATGGTAAATTGCTCTGCACTGTACAGCGTTTCTTGTAAACGGCTTAACGAATACTGTTGTAGTCTTTTGGCATCAAACTTGAATTGTCTTTATCCATTTCTTTAATACTTTAAAGGGCTGTTCGTCCGGCTCTTCTAAGGACTGCTTCTTATATCTCTCTCTCAGTTCGATTTTTTTCTTGATATTTTCATCTTCTTTCTCATGTGTGTGTTCGAGCTACTTGAGACAATTTCAGCCATGTCATTGTTGGTTGTGCGTCTTGCATTGCATCCACGGATCGCACATTTTCAATTCTTGGTGTTATTTCGCCTTTGATCGATTCTAAATTTGAAGTCGTCTATCAACACAGTCTGTTGTCCTCTTTTCGTAATGTATAATTCAATTTTGTGCTCCATTGTTCTGTCAATCTTTGTTTTCCCAAAATTATTTTATTCAATGCTACGAGAAATGTTTTAAGAAAGTTTTTTTTGCAGACGTCCATCTGCCATGTTGGACGGGAACATTAGCAAAGACAAAAGTGTTTTCGCTACAAGATATACAATGCCGTTACGATTTCACGCGAATCTACTCCTGCAACAATTATTTAGCATCCATCAACATGTAAAATCTTCCGAAGACGCTGGCATTTATTTTTAATGGAGTTTTCATAAACGAATGGTTTTAATGAAGTACAACTACACTGTCTTCCATAGAATATTTTTTGTTGCTTAAATTATTTGAAACCATACTGTAATGCCCATACAATAATGGTTTAATTAGACAAGATCTAGGCGTGAGGGTTCCTAACGCGGACAGTCGAAGAAGATTAGAAGAGTGGTAAAGTCTATGTAGAGTGAGTGAGTGAGTTTGTGTATTACAGCGTGTCAGCACGATTACGGCTATATTACGTCCTCATGGTTACTTTTAACGTTTTTTAGTAGAATTTTCCTATCAATTTTGCCCGGACAGCGGCCGCTAGGCCTACTCTTTTACGATTTTAAAACTGCCAAGGGATTTTTAACGTGCGCAACGTGCACACGGGACCTCCTAGTTTTTCGTCCTTATCTGAGAAGACTAGACGCCGACTTTCCTACTTTAAAAGCCAGAGTATGACCGTCCTATCGGCTTCAAAACTGCAACGGGCGTCACTGTTGCAGGGTCACACTCCTAAAATGTGCAGAGACTATGTTTTAGGTAAAAACGTCGTAGTACACAAATATGTTCGTTGTATGTTATGATTTTATATCCTTTCGTATAGACCTATGTCTTTAATAAAGTTTAAGATGTTGTGTGTTGTATTATTATTAAATAGTTCTTTCATTGAGAATGAATGTTGGAGAATGTAGAATAGAACCTCCTAATATAGGCTAGCCTAGAACTGTTTTGTAAAATATCATTATGGAAAGATCATGAAAAAGATTTTGATTCATTAAGAATG
>JAWQUT010000081.1:70069-91122 GCA_033807755.1 Ellobium chinense | reverse complement strand
AATTGGTGAGAAATCTGAATCTGAGATGCATACTTACAATTTACCTACTGATATTTTGTGCCATATCATGCATCATCTTTTAAACCGGCAACATTTTCAGCCTCTCTTTTTTAAGAATTACAGTACATAATCAGTGGGACGGTGTATTTGATTGATAAGGGAAGTGACCTAGTGATCTGAAACTGTGTTTTGTTTAGTGCTTAATGTTTAATGTGAAAGTTTTTGTCGTAGATAGTAATTACTCTCTGTCACTGGAACTACAATCATAGAAAAAAACCCAAACACCGTGATTTTATATCGGTGTAGTTTATAATCAAAAAGTCATTTACTAGTAACTCTCGAACCATAATATGGACGAAAAGACCCCCTGACCCTTTTCCATAATCTGTTTTTGTAGGCCTGAGAACAAACTGTGAGCACATTTTATCAACTGTAGAGGCTTGTATGTGCTCATTTACTATTCTCTGGAGTCTCGTAAACAATTTTATTGCACTTTCCAAGTGATGTTAGTTAAACTATAACACCGGGAAGACAATAATTTTATCATATACGCAAGTTACCGTCGGCAGCCGGTGGCCGCATTTATTGCTCTTTACACACACTAATTTCAAAGGACAGATTTGCACTTCTCCGCCAGACGTGAGATGCCCAAGTTGGCATGACTTGGCTAAGTACCTCTGGGAATCTCAGAGTTGTAATATATGGCATAAAATTATGAAACAGATAAGCTGTTAATATGTAAATTTATAACAGGAATAGAGAGAAAAACGTGATAGGTACCTGAACATCTCCGGTGCCACCTCTCGGATTCAGAGGAATTAATATTTTTTGTTTTGATAGGAAAATGCCCCATTATTGTTATAGTAGTAAGTTACAGTGACAAACTCTACTGTCATGTATTTTAGTCCAGACGCAGCCCTGTGGTGTGTGTGTGTATGTGTGTGTGTGTGTGTGTGTGTGTGTGTGTGTGTGTGTGTGTGTGTGTGTGTGTTGTGAGGCATGTACTGCAGGTTAAATCTCCGAATAGGACACTGTGACTCTGATGAGAATATACAGGCACGCTTCACCCCTCTAATGGCAGTTTTCTAAAAAGCTGTTTCTGTCATATTACAACCAGTGGTGGCTCGTGCCCCCTCTCTCCCCCCCCCCNCCCCCCCCCCCCAAAAAAAAAACCCCAACAAAAAACAACAAAAAACCCACCAAAAACATCAGTTTACCTATGCAATCCTTCCCCTCCCTTTTGCCTTCTTCGTCCATCTATCCTTGCCATTTCTTCAAATTACAAACTAGATCTATGTAAGATCACAGTGGAAATTTGAAGATTGAGAAAGGCGATTGGATTTGGCTTGGGAGCTGAATTTTTTTTTCTTTGTTTGAAACTCTCCCTACACTCACGGTCGGGTACTTTATGACGAAACGCCACTAATCACAATTATTTTCACTAACACAATGCTGTATTTTCTACGCAAAAACTCACTGAATAACCGCAACTCCTTGAAACTGACACTTTTTGCTAGGTTACCTAGACGTTACTATTAACCGAACCAGCATTAATAATGCAAGTCTGAGAGGTTTGTGGTACAGTCCTACTTTGTCGCAGTTCATCAAGACTGCGAGTGCGAGTCTCCTAGCAGGACACGAGTATACTGGGTGACACTGGAAAGAGACAGAAAGAACCTTGAGAATCTTCAGCTTATCAACATCTGGTGTAACCCGACCTCTGCAAAAAACACGCTGTAAATATTTTGTTAAACAAGAGAAACAACACGAATGCATAACTATCAAGTCAAGAAACATAACTTCAGAGTTTACGAAGAATGAAAAAAATAAAAGGAACAGAAAAGTTAAACATGATGTTTGACCAAAGCAGGTGTGTGAATGTTGAAAATAGCAATGTTTGTTTATGCAAGTTTCCACGGCATATACCGCTAACTCTACTGTAATTTTTCTCTGTAAAAACTTCTCTTATGTGTTTTAATCCTGAAAATCACTGCTAAAAACGTTATGAGGAGACAGAGGGTTTACTTCTCTGAATAGAATGGTTAGCTGAGTATTGATTTAATTACTGCGCTTAAGAGCTAGGTAAGGATTTGTTCTGATACTAGCAACACAGAAACATAAATTTGAAACCTCTCCAAAATGAAACATTTCCGGAACTCCTTCACGAATGTAGAGCTGAATTAGAGTCTAAACTTTTTGCAAGAATTGGCAAAGGTCTTTGATTTCAGGTAGGACAAAGTCCATCTATTTCATCCTGAGTCATCATTGCGTAAATTCTGAACCCCCTGTGTGGAAAATGATTCGTATCAAAATGGTGCCTGAAGGACAGAACCCTCAAACAATCTTTTTTTAAAAAAAAAAATTCAGTTTTATAAGTTTAATTCAAATGTAACAAATGGTAAAAAAAATATTTTAGCTACTATGGACAGTACATAAGTAGATAAATGGGCAGACAACTAGAAAATTGGACAGACATTCAGAAAATGGGCAGACAATCGGAAAGACGAATAGGGTTCTTCAGATCTTCCGCGTGAACCTCGGATTGCTCTAAGTCCGATAACCGCCTACGTCATCAGTCGGAGGGCACCTGGCGAGGCTGGGAGGTCAAAGTGCATAGTCGTGCATAACATTGGCCGAGGCTAGTGATCAGCTCTATGTGGAGCATGGAGAAAATGACGTTCCTGGCGCTAAAATTGTATTAATGACCAAAATCTACTTCATCAAACTGTTCTTCCACGGAATCAATGTAATCCATAGATCTATATCACTATGCCGGCTTCTTCGCTCGGGGAAGAGGGAAAGATCTGTGTAATCTTAGCATTAGAAGCTGGAACCCATGATCAGACCTACCTTGTTATTAAAAATTTTGTAATTATCATTTCATTAAATAAAGTTTTTGTATCAAATGCCCCTTGGTGCATGAAAAAAGTATATGTTATACTTATCAAGGACTTAAGAATTCGCGCATATGATTTCATACTTAGTAAAGAGGTATACTATTGATATATTTTTTTTAATAACTTAATATCTTGACTTCCCCTTCCTCTACTCCCACATGCAGCTGATTAATATGTAATACTGAAACTAACAGACGTTATAAAACATATTCCCTTGAGAGTAAATAAAGGTTGATTTATCTCCCTATGTGAACATGTAGAGGAACCTCGATATTAAATGTTGATTCATTTAATAAGTGTAACTTACCTTGGTATTAAGATTGAATTTCACGTGCACGGACTCATTATCATTCTATCATTTAATTAATGAGGCACGTATTAACAAGTATATCAAGTATACCTCAATAATAAGTACACCAAGGGCATGTTTTATATGGGATTTTATTGTAATATGTATGGGCATGACTGTGCAGGTGTGTGAGCGTGGTACACGTGTGTGTGTATATACATTTAAGTGTGCGTGTCTGTGTGTGTGTATTGGGATGTTTGTGGATTTGTGGATAGATGAATGTGTACGCGTTTATGAGTGGTAACATACATATATTATGTTGATAATTCTCTATATCTACAGTCTAGATTAGGCAAGCACATCCGACATAACCATTAAAGTTTTCCCCAACTCATTTGCTCGTTCACTGATATTGCGCTGCATTGCACAAAATAACTACTAGCTGCTGCAACCATCAATCATAGACTTGATTTTTTTTTGTTTGGTCACCAGGAATTCTGTCAAAAAGTTCTTGACTGCGCAGCATCATTATCAAAAAGTTCTTGACGGCATGGTCTTAAATAAGTAGTATTTCGGAAATTTCTAAAGTTTCGGGAAAAAGGAGATAAAAGTACTCTCTCCAGATTTTGACAATGTTATTTCCTATGTTCAAGTGGCAAGTACTAGTCTAAGTGCAATGCTTGTTCCGAGGCATTGGTTGAACAAACTTCTAGGTTACGCCTAGCAGCCTAATCAGTAATACTAGCAGTAGTAGCAGTCAACATCGAAGGCAGCACGAATCTGACCTTTCACCCATGAATGAAGGTAACAGTCAGCCGCCGGTTCGGACAGCGCGGCTAAAAAATAGATCGCTTGGGGGACTCTGTTTCAGCGAGCAGCGTTCTGAAGCACCCTATAAACATATCACATCCTAACAGACATCAAATTTAAACATACATCTCTCACTCAACCTCTCAACTTTTCCTCCTCAGTTCTACATGATCTTCAATGTGGCTGTAGGCGGCACCAATGGTTTCTTCCCTGACAACGTCAACTGGGGAGTGCGGAAGCCCTGGAGCAACAACTCACCACACGCCGCTGAAGACTTCTGGAATGGCCGCGGAGACTGGGGTCCAACCTGGCAAGGCGACCACGTTGCCATGGAGATTGACTATGTGGAGTTCAAGCATCTTTAATCGATTCCCTCCTATAGAGAGTCTACTGTACTGCCTTCTCAATGCCACTTTAAGGGACTTGTATCCGCGAAAAGCACCTCAAATACCGGCGACAAATCGTATTTATTAAGTACAGTATATTAACATAGTAGGACCAGTACCAGTCTGGTTTATCGGTTATTTTAGCCTGTAAAATTTCGGTACGAAACATCAATGGAAACGAAGCAAACAAACGATGTAAAGAGTTGTTCAAATTCAGGTGGATTTAGACTCAATGTTAGGAAAGAGTAGGCAGGAGCATCCGGGCACCTTAACAAGGAAATAGTCTAAATAAAGAAAGCTCTTGCCAGTGACAGAAGGTTTCTACATCTTTAAATCCAGTGTTGTGTTATACTAACTGTGGACGTTTGTGAATAAATATATATCTCACTGTTTCCAACTGTATTCCAAGTTTGTAATATTATAATGTTGTTCTGAATGTGAATTTCTGTCAAATTTTGGAGGTGATAGATCGATGTCCGAATATTTAGGTACCACGATACTCAGCCACCAGTCTTGAAGGTATCCATTCTCTGTCGATTCTGATTCTTCGTACAGGTCAGACATTTCGATACATTTCGACAGCTTTCGATGCACTCTGTGCCGTTTGATTCTGCTGCCAGGACGGGAAATCTAGATTAGACAAAATGTCATGGATTGACATCGAAAGTATAGGACTGGTGTAGACATTCCAGAACTTGAATCTTCATACCGACACTGAAATGGCTGAGAATCGGCAGAATCAATACTAAAAGACAATACTTTTCTAGAGATAGCCTAATATCAGGTCATTTAACTGGTGTTTGAAGAGATGAAGTATTTAACGAAAGATTACTGTTCTGCTAATCAGACTACACCCACGACATTGACTTTAGCTTTGGAATTTCAGATTTATTTTACCTGTTCAGGGCAATACACACTGTTATCTGCAGCCACAGATTTGAAACACATGTTTCACAGTCTATTTATTAAGAATAGACCTGGAAAATGGAGGAAATTTATGCCATTTCCGACGTAAATGTACAAAAAATTTGAGAATGTGAGCCATTAACAATGGTATCTCTTATCAGGGCAAGAATTTCATAACTGCATTGGTGCTGAAAGCACCCTTGGTAGAGTTCAACATGCAGAGTTAATGGAATTCTTACGACTGTAAAAGATCCCATCGTTAAATGCACAAGCTTTCAATAGTTACCCGTTAAAGTCTGCAATTTTACTATGTACTTGCACGAATTTGATGGGAGCAGGGTAGTTTCATTGTCTACATGCCAGAGAAATATGGCCGACTTAAATTCTTTTGAAATTTGTACCACTGTCTCTTGTCATGTCCTTAGTTTCCTTTAGTTTCCTCATTTTGCCGATTTGAGGAAACTGGTTACAATTTCGGAGCGAAAATTAATTCCACCCCCCTCTGAAGTAAAAATATGACGCATAGTGAGACTTCCGTTTTCATTAATTCAAACAGTGAAAGTGTTCAGCCATGGCAATTCTCATCGAAGAAAGGATACAGCTGCCCGATTTGTATATCCAGAGAGCACCAATATTTTACTGTAGTGCTACCGACCGTGTCTAGGCCATGATATTGTCTAAATAAAATCATGTTTAAAAATAAGTGGACCAGGTTATACGACAAAATCACGACATTTTACATATCGGTTGTGTCTGAGAACTGGACGAAGATTCTGTTGTATTACTTAATGACTTGACAGCTTTGGCTACCGGATGTGCTGCCACCGGAAGTGCCGATCCACGGCCCAACCAACTGTACTAGCGTCTAGCGACACCATGAGATTTCTCCTGCGTATTGCAAAAATGGCACATCAGCATGTTTTAAAGACACCGTGCATAAAAGTAACATGTAACATGACAGATTGCAGTTTCTCTCTTATCAGAGATCCTAAAGTGGTGTGACTGTCATATATTGTGGCAAAATAAAACAGGGCAAAGCTTGTGTCGTAGTTTTGTTTTGATCATTGCAAAAAAAAAAAAAATGTCTGGCCGCACTCCCGCTATTTTGCTGCTTCTGAATCTAGCAAAAAATAAACATTGTGTTGTGAATGTAGAGAACAGGTTCTTTCGACTGAGCTCTTTCGAAAAGGGGGGGNGGGGGGGGGGGAGGAGGGGAAGAGAAAATTTTGGGGAAGTGGAGACTGAGAACTTCTAAAAGTAGCATTGGGGGAGGGGAAGAGGGGACAGGGGGAAGGATGTCCTTGCTGAAACAAACCCCAAATACAAAAGGAGAAGAAGAGAGAAAGAGATGGAAAGAAAGAGCGAAAGAGGGTTAAGTAGGTAAAATCTTGGGGACAGTGCAGGCAAAAGGTCACAATGTTGTTATAAGCTTGAGATACAATACAATGGGATCATCAGTTTCTGAACATTCACTTGTTTATAGTTCACTGCCTTGATTTTTTTCAGCACTTGCAGCCACCACTTGGTCCCCTTTTATGTTCCTTTGAGACCTAGATTCCAGACAAGAGAAAGAAACACAGTCCACCTGAAAAAATCTCAGTTTTCGTAAAGGTCATAAAGGTTTTGTTTTAAGAACAGTCTGGAGATGACAAGGCATAAATATAATATATTTGCCTCTGTCAATCACAGCGGCCATGAAAAAGAAAAGATTAACTGGGTCATGTTTGAAAATCTGAAGGTTAAAGGCTTCACACCAGCGCATGAAACAAGCGTGTCTTGAATGTCCTTGGCCATCTAGCACTACAAAAGTCGCGCTAAGAAACGATTAATTTGTGCAAAGATTAGATATGTTTTACAAAATGTGAAGAAACATCTCACGGTGAAGATTTTAGTACGTTTTCTAGGAGGCTAAAGACTCGGAACGGTATTGTCATGGCAACCCACAAATACAACAATATCATCACAGACAACAGTAACAGCACGACAACAACAGCAGCAGCAACAACAACAACAACAACAACAACAACAACAACAACGACGGCAAAAAGAACAAGTGCAACAACAATAACAAGAGCAAAGGCAACACCACCACTAACAACAGCAACAGCAGCAGCAACAGCACTAACGACTGCAATAGCAACAATAATAACAATAACGACAACAACAACAACAGCAGCAAAAACAACGGCACACACATACACACACACACACACACATACAAACACACATACACACACACACACACACACACACACACACACACACACACACACACACATACACACACATACACATATACTTACACACAAGCACAAAAACTGCGCAGGTTTACTCTGAAGTACAATGTCTTGCTATCCTGTGCGGATATGACGTCATCATCAGATTTGTTTCAAATTAAATGTATTTAAATGTCTCTAGCCAGCGATGTTTGTACTTAAACTGCACCCAGCGAGGGTTCACTCAATTGGGAGGCCTAAATTCTTGACAGAAGGGGATAAAGTTAAGTCTGACACAATCACGACCTTCTGTCTCGTATGTGGGACAACATGGCGGCGATGGCAAAGCACAGGGGGAAAAGACTCTGAAAGAATGTATAGTTAGGGGGCAGCCTTAATGAAGAAAAAGCATCCTTCCAAGATCACTATATTGAGCTTCACTCTTGTGTTTCTGGAAACTGTGAACTACATCATGTTTTTTTAAAATATATTTATGTTCGTTTATTGTCATTGATGACATACCGTTTAATTTGTCCTGTCTGTCCCACCATTAGGGATATATTAATTTGAACCTTTATATACTGCCAACACGGCAGGCATGAGTAAGAGTTCAAAGTTCAAATTTTTATTAGACATACGCCAAATATACGCCAAACATACGCCAAACACATTGCTTAACACTTACACAGTCATAATCATTATAGAATAACATTTTCAAGCAAACATAATAATTACATTAGACGAGAGAAAAGAAAAAAAACTGCTTAGAGAAAAAAAAAATGAAGAAAAAAATCAGTTCAATAAACACAAATTCAATCCCATACATTAACACGTACAGCCCAGTTTTATTTTATCCTCCTCTTTCTCCCGCCTTCATTCAAGCTGTCTTTCTCACTTTTACTCATCCTTACAACAGTTTTTAATTTTCATCATATTTCTAAGGTTATTGAACGTATACATTCCTACTGTACCAGAGAATGACCGCTACCTTGCTCAAAGCTCAAGAAATTTGTTAAGTTTGATTTGTGTAGAAGGTCTACCAAAGGTGTTTTTTCGTCCTTATTCCTAACCCTATTCCAAGTCTTGACCCCCCCCCCCCTTNCCCCCCCCCTTTTTGGCCCTCGTTAATTCTCATTAATGAAGCGAGGTCAGAGTGAGGCACCCAGCAACTAAGGACATAAGTAGTGTGATGATAATAATAATAATAATAATAATAATATAATAATAATGAATGTTGATTAGACAAGCCTACATTACTGAATCCACACTGCAGGCCAAACGTGTGAGTGGAATACATGTAGGAGTGGTAATGGTAGGCAAAAACACCATATTATCTAATATTATTTTAGGTTTCAGTTATTTCAGTCATTGTTAGCTTCAGAACAATGTGAGGAGTCTATACTGTACTACTCGCTAAAGGTTACAGGCCTGTAATTGTACTTTCACTTTTGGGTTCTACAACTTAGAGGTTATATTTCATCTCCCCCTTTCCCTCTTTTGGCATGCCCTGCTTCCAGTAATAAGGGCTCCAGGGGGGAAATTTTGATATCATGGGACACTGTGCCCATTTTACTTTATTTTGCCAGGCACTATTTATCCCTGGGCTGGAACTGCCAGGTCAAGGGTGTGCCCAGGCGGAAGAGGAGGGGTTTGGCGTTGACCAGTGAAAAATGTAGGCTCTGTTTACAAATAGCAATCAGGCTCAAAATTTCAATGGGCTTGTTAGGGTTGGATAAGTCTTAAAATTTGGGCAAAATAATGAGCTTCAATCTGGTATGGGTCTGGGTGAAAGCTAAAACTTTGGGTTCAGAGGGCAGCTCAAAATGTTAATATAGCCCATAGGGGGAAAAAAGGGTCCAATCCCATTACAGGTCTGTAACCTAAAAGCTAAGACAGGACGATTTTACAATAGTAGAACATTTTGCTTGTGAAACACTTTTTCATTTTCAGATCTTAGATTGGAGGGTTCCATTTTGGACCAAAGAGACAGAATTTTTATGGAGGGTGTAATGAGACAGAGGATGACTATTGTTGTTGGATAGTATATCTACCATTTAAAGAATTGAGAAACAAAATACTATCTGGATATTACACAGTTAAACCTAATATATTTAAATTAGAAAGATATTTTACAAATATATATGATGAAGACATATAAAAGCTGGGTAAGTTAGTCTATATTTCGAAATTTTGAAAAGAAAAATAGAATGCAGAAATCTGAGCTGACATAGAAGGCCTCCGACTAGGAGGGAGAGGACGGAGGACATCAGCAAGCCCACCCAATTTTTATTTAATGTTTCTAAAGAAGATGAAAGTTGTTCCCATCTAATCACATCCAAATCTGCTCCCTTCTACAACTGAGCTTGACCATTCTTCTTTGTACATTATCAAACCATGATTCATAACGCCTACGCGTTGAACTAGATCTAGACAGTACATGTACTGGAAAAATGACAACCTTGAAAGCACGCTGTCTTCACATGATCACACTACAGTGGTGGCAAGTGCATAAATAGCTGCATTTTTTGTGGCTGCAAATAACGAAAAATAATTTGAACTCCTTAAGGTGAAGTCCTTGCCCCATTATCTCGGGTCAGATTAGCCAGGTGTTGGCCTTTTCTTCTTGTAGTAGATATGAATGGTGTGCTATGATAAAGTAACTGAACTGTAACATTTTCCGGTGATAGATTTTTCCCTTTTGTTAAAAACAATATGACACACTTACTGAACATATTGTGCGTTATCACGAAGGTCGTGGTATGTGGTTTTGGGTTGTTTTTTTTTGTAAAAAAAAGTATGTCAGAGTTTCTAAGTGGGGATGAGTGTTGAGTTCTTTATGAGAGCAGTAAACTACACGAAAAGAAAAAAAAGGAAAAAAACAACAACAAAATAACACAGTTGTGCCATTTCTACAATAGTGCACTCGAACTTGCTTGTCAACTGTTCCCAAGAAGTTTAAAGGACGTTTATCTTTGTCTCTGACACGATAGTTTCTGGTCAAAGTAGATATTTTGTGAGAATTGTTGTCGACCCTGGCTGACCCAGACCAAAAAGGTTATACAGTTCATTGGATATGCATCCATCCATCCATCCATCCATCCATCCATCCATCCATTCGTTTTTATGTCGCACTGAATAAAGGCCATATTTAGATTCTGTGTCTGTGTGTATTTGGAACCGTTTTAACAACGCAAAACAGACAATAAAGGTATATGAAAAACAACATATAAACCAAATTTTCACGTTAGAGGCTCTTGTCTGGTAGTGCTGAAGTAAAAATGATGTATATTTCTGTGAATAGAACAACAAAACAGTTCGTTTTGCAAGGCAATAAAAACGGGCATGACTGTTTTATCTTCCAGGATCCTGACGAGATTTTTTTTTCCTTGCATGTCAGATGTCAGGTATTGGGTTCTAAGCTGCGGTGGTGTCGCTTGGTCTTTAATGCTAAAGTAACTGGTCATTCATGAGCATCTACTGGGCTTTGGAGACTTAATAACAAGGCATTATGTATGCCAAATCTGTACCGTATCATGATAGGACTCCTCCAGATCTACCTTGTTTGATATTTTCATAGACGATACACAGTGGCAAATCAGTCGATTACATGTTCATCATTAAAATCGAACAATAAACCAAATCCCAGGAAATCTGAATCACTGTTTGGCTTCCACAGTCCACAGGACGAAAAACAAAATGTGCATGATTGGCATAACCAAATAGACCTACATCCGTGCCACTAAACTAAACCAGTCGGAGGCCAGACCTGTCCAACAGTTAAGATCTTAAAATTCGTGCACCCACCCAGATCAATGCATCATTTTAAGAAAACTTTTATCTGTTATAAGCAAATCGTTTAGATCAACAATTGGACCCATTTTGTGCATGAGGCGTCACACATAATTATTTTTTTCACAAATTTTAAATAGTTCCACCTTGCACTTGTGGCTTTATTCAAGGAGAATGGTGTAATTTCAACAGGTGTGCCAAAAATCTGGTGACACCTCCAAGTCTCGGGGTCCTATCCCGATCAAAGCACTGTCCTCTGAAAACAAAACCACTAATTTCATATTTCCCTGGATGCCAACGAAGTATCTGGCGCCAGCCTACGCCTCAAGGGAGGTAATAAACTTTCTCTGTATGGCTGGTATAAGGCAATGAGAGCGATTTTTTTTTTTTTGGCATTGCCACCCATTGCTCTATCCATCGGCGTTTTTTACGCAATGCGTGCAGGAGTCTTAATTCTAGAGAGTACAGACATGCTTTGTTTGCTACATCTGTTTTTAAGGCTGAAACGGGCGTGGTTTTTTTGTTTTTTTGTTTTCTTAATTCAATATCAGTTTATTACAGTGAGAAGAGAGAGGTGCAAGGAGAAAGACAGGTGGTGCCTTGGTCCTTTTGGCTCCGATGACGAGTCGCCATTGCTAAGCTGTCGATTGCAGGCGTAGCTTACAAGACAAGCACAGATTGCAAAATACCAATTCCACTGATAGTGCTAAATCAAGTGGTTTTTAACTCATTAGATTAAGCCAGTAGAGACAATGGAGCGTCTTGGAGAATTTTATGATTCATAGTTTGACACAAATTTGGCCGCTTTTTAGGATAACCAGGCAATCCTGGAGGGAGGTCGAAAGCTGGATTAATGTTGCCAAATGAAATTTCAAATAAAAACAAAATTCTTCTTGTCCCAGTTTATTGAACTTTTCGTTCGTTCTTCGTGCAGCTGATACGAAACATGTCCCTTTTGCCCACAAAAAGAACATTTGCAATCAATTTTAATTTAATGTAGTAATCTACATTGTTCTCTGACAAAAGTCTAAACTGATCATATCGTCTTAAATTTTAATGACTAACTTTCGAACTGAGAAATATGTAGCTCAAACTCATACAGTTACACAGTAACTAACAACTTTTTCAAGGTGTTCATTATGATGTCCCACAGAGCAGTGCGTGCACGTTACCTTTGTTTTCTGATGACACCTGGACACTCATATCTCGGGTCATGTTAATCATGGACTTCTTTGTTAGGGTGATGTTTGTGGTTTGGGGAAGGCGGGGCTGGAGATGGGAGTCGAGATTTGGAGAGACATACTGTAAAACCTGGACACATCAGTGAGGAGAAAAAGGATAGGCCTCTTTAGTGGACGGCGCGTAATGAAAAGGCGTATTGTCTGGGTGGGAGTTGGGGAGGGGACATTTAGTGATAATTTTTCATCAATGGAAGGCATCGGGACTCGGTATTGGGTTTCATCCTAGTGACACAAACTTTGAAGATCAGGGGAGGAGGAAGGAAAACAGTCAATTCAGTCTCTGTAATGAAAAGAAAATTTGCACATAAATCTAAAGCTTAAGATGACATTTATTATTAGAGACATCTCTCACTCTCACTCTCTCAATTTTTATCCTCACTCTTTCTCTCTTTCTCCAGTATTAATCTCCCTTGGGTTGCCATCTCTCAACATGTTTGAGGAGAACCTTTCAAGAAGGGACGTAAGCTCTGCCAGGACCAAGAATATTGTCGTGTGTTATTGTTATAGTTAAAGGGGAGGCAATTTTGTAAACACGTCGTGGTACATCACGTGAGCTAATCTTTGGTTCTTTAGTTCGCCGTCTTCATTAATTTGAGACCACGATATTTGTAGAGCTTAAAGAATTTTGCTGTGTGCTTACTCTTTATGCAACAATAGCAGCAACCCCAAAGGCGAGAGAGGAGAGAGAGAGAAGGAGAGAGAGAGAGAGAGAGAGAGAGAGAGAGAGAGAGAGAGAGAGGGAGAGGTTATTTATGCATAGTTTGTGAAGAAAACGGAGGAAACTTTGACTAAACTAAAAATTATTCGCTAGTCACCGGTTCTCATTTACTCCTTGTTATGTATGTCCTGGCGTACCCAAAAACTTATGGGACCCAGATTGCTCTTTTCCTGTTAGTAAAGAGTTAAGGGTGGTAATTGCTTTCATTGAATAGCTGTTTGCCAAGCCGAACCTGGCTCTGTGTAGCCTGTTGCTTTCAAAGTTCAAGATGGTCGTCATCCAGGGTGTCTAAATTGTGAAATCAATCCCTACTCTATTTTTAAAAAAAAAAAAGCTATAGACTAGAAATCCAGGAGAAAGAAGATGGTGCCAGGTAGCATTTGGCACCACCTACCAGACAGGCCAGACCGGTGCCTTTTGCTGTACGTACATTTTGAAGCACGCGGCTGCCTGTTTTCACTGGTTTACAGTTTGTTGCCAGTGTAGATGGAGCTTCTGTCCAAGAGGTAGCTTAAAGTATTAGTCTTTATCTATGGAGGTCAAGATCATATTTTGTCTTTTCGTGACAAAGAAAAAAGAAAATTAAAAAGCGTGTGTGTCTGATTTGGTGTTTGTGCGCCTGCATGTGCGTATGTGTGCGTGTGCGTGTGTGTGTGTGTGTGTGTGTGTGTGTGTGTGTGTGTGTGGTGTGTGTGTGCGCGTGCGTGCGTGTGTGTGTGTGTGAGGGTGCACTAGTGACCTCTTTATCTCTCGTTGAGTAGTTTCAGACTAAAAGAAAATTATGAAAGAGGAAAACACACACACACACACACACACACACACACAACACACACACACACACACACACACACACACACACACACACACACACACACACCACACAAACTGGTCAAGATAAGTCACATTTTTTAGGCAATTCTATGGATAGTGTTGCATCAATGAGGACTGAATTTAGACAAGTTTTTGGAGCGTGGGGAGAAAGCTTGGTCAAATGGCACAGACAGTTTCAAATTCTTGAACTTTATTTGAACAATTTCAACTTTTCATTGTAATTGTATTTGTGCCAGCTTTTATCTCTAATTAGGTCATTGTGGTCTGGAAGAGAATGTTCTGTTAATTCATGACAGGCTTTCCAGTTAGCAATACCAAGGTATCATGTGTTGGTTACCATGAGGGACCCATGTGGTGTTTGCTCAAGGACACAGCATGGGTCCTATATGGCTTGACACGTTTGAACAAATGTCATGTAGCCTTCACATGTGTAGCAGCTGTAACACATTTTCTAAGTCTGGACTTGCAAATACTGCAGGGCAACTGTATGGCTACCATATGTGTTGGTCCATTCCTACAAAATGTAGGAATAGTAAATTGGGTTTCACATGGATATGGTTAGGATGTTTTCATGCTTAAGTAACTTTTTACCAAAAGCATGCATGGCAGTTGAAGAACCACAATAGAATACTTATGGTTTGATAGAAGGGAAACACAGACTGAAGAATGGGCGTCCTCCCTGGGATTGTTTCCATATTTCTGAACATTATGAAAAATTCTCTGGCTAGTGCACCTGCGCTCTGAATTACAAAAAAAAAAAATGCCAACGACTAACCTCCTACTTTTAAAAAGTAAAGCAAAAGTACACTTTAGAAACCTATATAAATGGTTGGAAGTGCGATGTAAGCCATTCTCAGGCAGCAGGATATAACTAGCAGTGTCTCCTACAGGTGAAAATAGAACAGAGTTATATTCATGAGTTGACATTTGTTATTTGTGTAGGTTTTGAAGTTTACTTAGTATACAGGCATGCGAAAATTGTTTGAGGAAATAAAAATGTTTTTTAAGATTCTGTGTTAAAGCTAATTTGTAGCTTTGCGTTTTTCACGCGGAATTTGACTGATCAAATTGGAAAGAATTACGACACTTTGCACCAGCTAAACCCACTTTCCGATATTGACTGAAAATATTTCATAAAATACACTGAGCTAGACTATTACAGTTAATTAATTAGTATGTGATTTCTTAGAGGTTTATGGAGAGCGATGCCGTTTCCTTATAAATTACTAATTTTGATGATCTCGTCCCCTTGATAAAACAGTCCTCTGTAAACATTTTTCTTTTCCCGAAAATCGTCTTTTTTTCCTGTTGTGGCTAACTACAAAACTTTGTTTCTTATTTGTAGTTAGTTCAAATACATTTTTTAAATTTCCCCTAAGGAGACGTTTGTCGGAAAATTTGATCATAAGATTTGTAGTGTGTTTTAGAGACAATAAAATTGTGTTGACTTATATTTATTCCAATACTTTTTACATTAATTGCCCGTTTTTAACGCTCATATACTATCTTATCAACACGTCTTGCAATCGTATTTATTTTTATCATAAGAAATGTGTTATTTATCTATTCTTCTTGAAGCCAACATGCTGAAATTCGTAGCGCTGGTACTGGTGGCCGTGTGTGCGGTGGCCCAAGAGGTGAAGGTGTCATATGACCAGAATGTTCTGTATTTACTGTACCCAGGTAACGTTACTGAATGCATTAGTAATATCACTGCTGTCTAATGCCTTATTCTAATTCTCTTCTTTCTGCCATTAGAGAGCTTTTATTTCAAACTTACAAACTTCCACCTGTTACTACAGACGTAGGCACGCTCATATGGCAATGCTTGAGGCCACAATCGTATCTGATATTAACATCCTAGAATCAAATGTAAATTTCACATCAAGTTCGTAAAGTGCAATCTTCCTGATACCAGGAAATGCCCTATTAATTATGTGAATGCCTAATTCTGTTATAGAGATCCGAACTTAAAAATAAAAGCTCTCTGTTATTCTCAACATTATCCATGCTTCATCGAAAACAGTTGGACCTAGTTGTATCTTTGTATTTGTAAAAGTCACATTTGTTGTCGTTTGTGGAACAGCGTTGGACCAAGATCTAAAGGTTGTGGGTTCGACTCCCGACCATTATCATGTTGTAAGTGCCTTGGAAAAGGATTTCATTCACAATTTCCTCAATCAACCCGACTGTAAAATGGGTACCTGGCTATAGGTAGTGGAAGATATTGTCAGGACACCAGTGATCAGCGCCTGTATATGGCTGCGGCACTGTATACTCCTCAGGGAGTGGAGAAAGTCTTAGAGTGAACTGTCCTGCTGGGGCAATTAAGTGTGAAGTCACTTGGGGTGGGCTTACTCTGGATATAAAACTTACAAATTGCATTCGTATTGTTATTATTAAATGTTTTAGATCTACATCTACCTAGTAAAGTCTTGGATAGCCCTCGTGGTTAGTGTTGGGAAGCAGAGCTAAGGGGAAGAAAGCAAACCTTGGACAATACTTAAGGATCTTCTTTTTTGCCTTAACCTAGTTCCCAATCATAACCATATGGGACAACCAAACCATGATAATTGCTACACCTGAATATATCATTCATAATGCACATTTCCTATCCCCAGTTCCGTGAAAATCTTTTGGCAGACATCGTGAATAATTCACTGAAAGCTAATTTTATAACTCAATATAAATAAAAGTAGTAGTAATTTGTGGTCATCTTGTAATTGAAAGTCATCTTGATTACACAACAATGTAGTGCGCCAGAGTTATCTCTGACCACAGAACATTTGAATTTCGACCCCATATCAACATTATACCTCACATCTACCTTAATTAACGATTTTTACTTAGAAAAAATATTAAAAAAGTATTAAATTGCACAGAAGGAAGATATGTTTGTTGAACATAACTGCATATCCAGCAAAAGATTGTCCCCTGTTCTTAGAATATGGAACAACTATTTTATAAGGAATTCGATCTTACCTACTTACTTAAAGAGTCCCATTTGTCTCATATACTTAGTTTCATGGTATTAGGACATACTGTAATTATGACATGATATAAAACCAATGTTAATAGTAGCACATACTTTGTTTTGCCAGCTTATGACAAGAACATTGGTGCTGTAGTGTTCACTTACGCTGACGACAATGGGAAATACCAGGTCAAGGGAGTACAGACAAGTAAGTTAATTCCTCTGTCTATCTCTTCCTTTCTTCAGTCCATCCTTCCACCCATCCATCCATCCATCCATCCATCCATCCATCCATCCATCCATCCATCCGTCTGTCCATCTGTTCGTTCGTTAATGCTTGCATCAATCTATTCATCCTTCCACCCGTCCATCCATCCATCCCGCCACCCATCCCTTCACCCATCCATCCGTCTGTCTGTCCGTCCGTTTATTTGCCCATCCATCCATCCTTCTATCCATCCATTTCATCATGCGTATGCAAACTGAATGTATGTTTATATACTACATGTACTGTGACTGGTCATTATTTATTCAAAATAGATCTGAAACTTGAAATTTGATCATTTCTTGTTGTTTGTCACCCGTAGGTGAGGGTTGGGAGTACAAGGCTGAGGCCAAACTGAGTGGATCCGTTTACGCTATGGCTGATGTCTATGATCTTCAAGGCATGCAGCTTCAATCCACCCCAATGACCACTTTCACTCAAGGTAGCTTTGCGAAGATACACACCACTGTCTTTTTTTTAAAGCTCTGTTGGGTAATGAAAGCTTGGTAGATAAGTGGGGCGGAGGTGGGAAGTAGGCCGGCAGGCAGGCAGGCAGGCAGGCAGGCAGGCAGGCAGGCAGGCAGGCAGGCAGGCAGACAGACACAGTAGAAGAGCACATCAAAGAATTGGGCGTGGTGAAAGGTTATGAAAGATATTGAAAGGAACAGAGCTGTCCGCATTAGATGACAACTGGCACAGGAAACAAAGTGGCCTCTAGCGTAGGGGTCGGAACATCTGCTGATCGGTGATGTTGTATCCGCAGGGCCGTATTATGTTGGTGCGGGACCTATAGCATCTGGGGCGTATTTAGAGTACAAGGACCCCCTCCATTACAGTCAAGCAGGCGGGCGAGGAAATGTGTATGAGAGAGAGAGAGAGAGAGAGAGAGAGAGAGAGAGAGAGAGAGAGAGAGAGAGAGAGAACAAAGGTTTATAATTTTCAAACAGAAAATATGCCTTCCATTTAAATCTTATAAATTGTCTTTTTGG
Organism: Ellobium chinense; assembly: GCA_033807755.1. Lineage (NCBI taxonomy): Eukaryota > Metazoa > Mollusca > Gastropoda > Ellobiida > Ellobiidae > Ellobium > Ellobium chinense. Next base: position 72,811 of record JAWQUT010000081.1, on the reverse strand, counting down.
GGGGAAAGAAGGCAGAAAAAGAAGAGAGAAGGGGAGAATATAAATAACACATCGCAGACTCTAGCTAGCCTTCTGTTGTGCGGTCACAAATCTGGCCGCGGAAATCTCAGTAAACAAGAAATCTAGCTTTGAAATCCCCATTTCACCAGACAGCTTGCCAGCGTTTAGTGAGTGTCCTTGAACTGCGGTGTCCGTAGCTATAGTATTAGGTTTATCATGCAAAGTACAGTATATCCGGTAATACAGACTGACCGACAGATTGCATGTAACTCCATTCCAGCGGCCAGCGGTGTCGCCCTGCCCAACGGAAGACAGATCCGGGCCGTCACCTTCCACGATGATTTCAACAGTTTTAACACTGGCAGCTGGAAATACGAAGTCTCTATGTTTGGCGGCATGGTGAGTCCAGTTGACAACATTTTATTTATTTGCTCAGCACTAAATTAGACTACCTTCAAAACAACTCGCAAGATAGTGTTGGGACCACCGGACTTTCAGGCTGTTCTAAATTCATGGCCTTTATGTTAAAGCCAGTTTTGTTTTGTTTTTTTCTTATTTCTTGAAATGATTATTACGACAGGGCTTCGCTAGTTTGGTACCTGTGGCGTCGAGAAAAAAAGCCATTCTTGTATTCTGTAGGAAGTCCTTGGCAAAGGAAGAATCAGGGATAAGTTTTTGGTTGGTTCATGCCAGTCACAATACGGAAGGGTGTACTAGAGATACTAGAGATTTATTAGACATGAGACATCTTTCCGGTCACTAGAAGAGAAAGCTCGGCAACATGACAGCAACCATCTACAGTTTCAAATTTGTTAGTGGAAGGCCGCGCGGCGGAAGACGATGTGACAAGACTCAATGGCGGTATGTATGTTACTAAATGAGGTAACAAAATTAAATATAACTAGTCGGTGCACTATGTTCATGCTGTTCCGCATTAGTCGCAGCCACCTTGGCGTGCCTAGGGACTGATACTTCCTTTGCTAAGAACGGTCACTTTTGCCACGTGGCAGGAACCAAACAAAAGCAGCCCTGATGTCTGAGGTGTGACTGACATGAGGTAATGCAATGATAACATCTAAATTCTTACAGCTAGCCGATACCACCATAAAGGAACTATCCACAAATTTTACGAAATGTTTGAAGGATAAGAAAATAAATAGAATTACAACTGTATGAATTAAGAGCTTGCGCATTAACGATGGGATCTTTTACCATCGTAAGAAATAGATCAGTTCTGAATGTTGAACGCTGCTGTGAGTATAGTCACAGTCTTGCACCAATATATTAAATCTTACGATGATTAGATATCCCACCGTTATTGCGCAATCTCTCAAATATTGAATACTCCATAGTTCATATTAAACGTTATTTTTAAGATTTGGTTGGGATTTTGCTTTGATATAAATTTATGCCTGTTTCCTGACAAAAGCAAAAAGGTGCTATTAAATCATAGAGGGTATCGGTGGTTGATATCTGCCAAACAATAAATAGCTGATTAAAAAAAAAACAAAACACCAAACAGCTTGCGAATTCTTGCTGACCGATATTTGTTTATGCACGTTGGGAAATCTTAAACTTCAAAGCTTCCTATGACATGTTTCTTCTTCAGAACTGGGAATTCCAAGTGTACACCCCAGAATCAAAGAATGTCTACACACAGGGTGGTAGCCTCTACGTTAAACCCGTACGNGGGGGGGGGGTACTACTGGTTTCTCTTCCTTTCGTCCTCTTTGTTTTCATCTTACTCCTTGTTCTTCTTTTTTTTTCCTCTCTTCTTCTTCTTCTTCGTTTTCTGTCTTTTGTCTTCTTTATTGTCTTCCTCTTCGTCGACCACTTCGTTTTCTTCTCTCTTCTTCTTGGTCTTTTGTTCTTCTTCTTTTGTTGTTGTTGTTGTCCTTCTTCTTTTTCTTCTTCCTTTTCTTTCCTATAATATTTTCTTCTTCTTTCTTCATCTTCGTCTCCGTTTTTTTCTTTTTCTTCTTCGTCTTCTTTCTTCTTTTTTTTTTAATCTTCATCTTCTTCATCCTCTTCTTTCTCTTCTTTCTTCATCTTCGTCTCCATTTTTTCTTTTTCTTCTTCGTCTTCTTTCTTTATTTTCGTCTTTTCTCTTTTCCTTTTTTTTGTCTTCTTCTACTTCGTCCTCTTCGTTTTTTTCCCCGTCTTCTCTCTTCTTTATCTATTTTCTTCTTTCTTCTTCTTCTTCTTCTTCGTCTTGTCCTTTTTTTCTCCTTCTTTTTTTCCTTTTTCTTCCTCGTCTTCTTTTCTTCTTCTTCTTTGGCCTTCTTCTTGTTCTTCTTCTCCTTCTTCTTTTTCGTCCTCTTCTTCTTCCTCCTCTTCGTTTCTTCTTTCTTCTGTTTCGTCCTCCTATTCTTCTTCTTTTTTCTTCTTCTTCTTCTCCTTCTTCTTCTTTTACATCTTCTGTCTTCTTCCAATTCTTCTGCTGCTTCTTCTTTCCCTTGTTCTTCTTCTTTCCTGTAAGATATTCAGAGCTGTTTGCTGTAATGTCTGCCCGTAATATTTCCTCAGACGTTCACTGTAGATGATCCAAGATGGGATGAGAACTTCCTCCACTCCGGCGTCATGGATGTTAATGGTAATTTATTCATCTCCATCTCCATCACCTTCATCAGCCTTACGCTGGAACTATAAATGCCCCTACAACTGCACTACAAGAATACTGAAAAACCTTTGGGGTAAAAAAAAACAACTCTAATAATGTTATGCTGATCTTTGGAAAGCCCC
>JAWQUT010000081.1:50558-70059 GCA_033807755.1 Ellobium chinense | reverse complement strand
CCCCCCCCCCCCACACACACACACAAATACAGGCACATAGACACACATATACACACACATACATACATACATACATACACACACACACACATGAACACAGACACACATATACACACACACACATACACAAACATACATACACACACACACACGGAAAGTTTATTATGATTTTACCGTATAATATTTTTTTGCCTTACACAATGCCTCTAACTGTGGAGTAAAAAAAAAAAATCTACGAAAGGCACAAATCCACAGTGCGACGTCACATAAACACCGCCTTTTCTCCAGAGCCCCCTCCCTAATGCATTCAGGTCAACTTCTAGATGAGGTATGACATCATGACCAGAAATATGGCCTCTCCTGAATAAGACGCAGCATATCCATGATGCTGCACTCTTTAAATGCCAATGACGATTCAAAACATCCGGGGATATCTAGAGTTCCTTACGTATTTTTTTTACTCTATGCCTAGAACATCTCATATACTCTAAATATATAGCACGGTGAAAGATATTGTCAGAATGCTAGTGATCAGCACTTGTAAATGGCAGCGGCACGATATGCTTCCCAGGGAGTTAAGAAAGTCCTAGAGTGGTCAGGCCTGCTGTGGTAATAATAGTGTGGACTCACGCGCGCTGCCTATTACTCTCAATACGACCGGATTATTTATTATGATTATTATAACCATAATTTACATTATCATCATCATCGTCAGTATTTATTGAATAGCGGAATTGCCCCACGAAAAATTCGAGTGAGGGTAAGATACGAATAACTTTACGTTTTAATCCTAAGATGAAAAACTTGACTCCAGTTTACATGTACACAGTAGCAATAATATGAGATCACTTAGAGCAAGAGGGGAAAATACAGTTTGCACGCATCCAGATGTCCAGAACCGTGACGTATGGAAAAGTTTACGTTCATCGTCCCAACAAAAACCACGCACTTGCCGCACACCTTTTACCTGCGGTATGTTATGCTTATGCCTTTCATCTCTCTGTGTCTTCTCAGCCATCTGGGGTTACTGCACCAACGATGGTAACTATGGCTGCTTCCGTGAGGGCCAGTACGGCATGTTGCCACCCATCATGTCCGGCAAGGTCATCAGTATCCCCACTCTGAGATTCGGAGAAATCGAGGTCCGTGCCAGGATTCCCAGAGGAGATTGGCTGTGGCCTGGTAAGATTTCATATACGGATATATTGGTTCGCCTCCCTCTTGCCTCAGGCGTTTACTCGGTGCTCGCTCACCTTGTCGGCAATGACCCAGATTCTGGGTGATTTTTTTCCTTTCCCTCTCTGTACTCTCGTGGGTAGGGGGAGGGGGGGAGAGGTTGTTTTTTTTAACAACAACGCCGATTGAACTCTAGTATGGATGACTGGAATGTTTCAGAGAGTATATTTATAGCTTCAACTGGAGATTTAGAATTTAAATTTATTTGCATGAATTTGATCTGGCAAATTTCTCACTACGGTTTCGTTCAAGAAAGGGGCTACTTACTAGTGTTCTATAAAATAATATTCTTACATTTAACATTCATATTTCACTGCAGCCAACCTTAAGCTTCCAATTGTATAATAATATTGTTCTATTTCTCTTATCTGAGTGCTCGCCTGGCAATTTTTTCCCATCCTGTATCAATACCGAATCCAGGAATTCTGTCTACTAAAATCGGTTTTCCCTGCATCTACAGAAAATGACATAGTGTTGTCTGTTCAAGAGTCTTGTATGAATATAACAAAAACGTACTTCTGAAACTGATGGCGTGTAGCCCACAGAATGGCCCAAGTAAAGGGCTGTTTAGTAAACCTTGGTAGATTCCAAAGGCCTTTACACAAAACTCATAATACAGTATCGCTGGTCGTATGTCAGATAGTCTCCAAGTCATTTCTTTTCGTCAATGGCTATAAAAATGGATCTCCTTTGCCTTTCTGACTTTCTTTTTTTATCTTGTGAATATCAACGCATCAAAGTTTGACTCACACTCACAGTGACTCACAGTGATCACAGGGATAACACACCTCACGGCAGTTCTACGCTTCCACCAAATATTTGTTGTAATTTGCCAGTTTCGATTAGCGTTTTGGCCAGATTCCTCTCTCTGCTTTTTTGTTCTATAACAAGTTTACCAGACCTGCTTCTCACGTTCTGACTCTCAATTTCATCTGAACGTACAATTTTTGTCCTTCTTCCTCTTTTAGCCATTTGGATGATGCCCAGAGATGCTGTCTACGGCGGATGGCCTAGGTCTGGAGAGATCGACATCATGGAGTCCAGAGGTAGGATGGGAATATTTACGAGCTCTAAGTTCATAAATGTGCTGCATAACCTCGCTGAAAAAAGACAAAGAACAAGGGGGTCTTAGTGCTGTGAGTTTAGGAGCAGTCTCCAGAAATACTCAACCATACCCATTCTTGCCAGAGATCTTATTGTATAATAATCCAGGCGTAATTTTTTTCTTATTTTATTTGAGCTTGCATGGTTGGGGAGGTATAGGCTTATACTGTATCTTGGTGGAAAGATCGTGGGTTCGAAATATGTTGCGTTAAAACCAAATCTATACTGAACTTTCCCCCTGGTCTTAAAATTCCGTTTTCTGGTTCTTTTTCTTTTTTTTCTTCCTCTACCGCTTCTTCCTCTTCTTCTCCTCTTCCTCTTCTTCTTCTTTATCATTTTCTACTTACTCTTCTTCTTCTTTTTAAAATCTTTTTTTCTTTACAAATATCAGACTACTTAGATCCACGTTCATATTCATCCTAAACCATAATTCTTGTAATATAGACACACACCCTGAACGTGTGCACGGCGTACGGTGTATAATAGGATCTCTTCCTCGAATTTATTATAACAGGCAATAATGGAGATATCGGTGTTGGAACTGTGAGCAGTACCCTTCACTGGGGCCCAGCCTGGGACCAGAACAGATATGACTTGACTCACGGTGAAAGGTATAGTATAGTATAGTATAGTATAGTATAGTATAGTATAGTATAGTATAGAGTAGTGTAGTGTAGTGTAGTGGAGTGTAGTGGGGTGTAGTGGAGTGTAGTGGAGTGGAGTGAAGTATGGGATGGGATGGGATGGGACGGGACGGGATCGCAGAGCAGAGCAGAGTAGAGCAGAGCAGAGTAGAGTAGAGTATACAATGTAGAAAAGCTGATCCTATGCACTTTAATATTTCATGCATAAGTGAATTCCATGCTAACTCCTGATCAATGATTTTTTAAAATTAGTTTTCTTCGTCATTTTTTAATCATGGGGAACTAAGAAAGCAGGTAAAAGCTTCATGCATCATAATGTAAATGAATTCCGACCTTGACCCCTGACCTTGACCCTTTTTCTTTGCAGACACACCGGCTCCTGGGCTAACGACTACCACACCTGGAGACTGGAGTGGACAACTGATCACATCAGGTGAGTGAATCACCCTGAACTTTTGTACTCACGTTGCAGGAGCAAAACTGTAAAAGCCTTTCTGAACTATTTCATAAATGTCTCTAGTGCAAACCACATGAACATTCCGAGATGGCCAAGGCTGATCCACAGGTCTGATGCCATCACTGCTCAAATTATTTACTGTTTATATTGGGGGGTCCTTAATTTAGATTTTTCTACAGTTTTAATCCAGATGAAAAAGGGTAATAAAATTTGGCCTTCTTTTGCAGACTACAGGCCTTCACAAATGAAATCCTCTGACGCCATTTGGAAACACAACTCTGCCTGCAACAATTACTTTTTACAAATTCAGGACTGAATTTCACCACTTTTGCGGTGTGGCTTCGTGTTATACGACTATTACTACATAACTTGTTCAATGGACAAAATACTCTTCTATTATTGACTCTAATAGTCCAATTTTCTTTTTGTACCAGTTAGGCTCCTGCAACCTGAAAGCAGCCTCGGAGCCCCGACAATGCGTTGGGTTGGGTGGCAAGGGCCAGGGGAATGGTGGAAAAAAGCGGAATATAAAGATCCATTGAAATGGAGGACTCAAGTGATTTCTCGGCTGGTGGGGATAGAGAGAAGGGGGTCACAATGTAGTTGCGGTCCTGCAGCATAAACACTCGCATTATAGTCTAGACTGGGAAAATTATAGACTGGGTATGCATAAATGTCGAAACCAAATAGTCACGGATAACTGCACATGACACAAAAGACGAAATCAAACAGACTCGGATAACAGCACATGTCGCAAAAGTCGTAACCAAAACAGATAAGAATAATTGCACGTCGCCTAATCGCAAATCTCTCCCAGAGACCGGGGAAATGCCACTGACCTTTCCAAATCAATAAACCAGGACAAACAATACCATCATCTAAGAATGAGGCTCGAAGGCGTCAATGAGTGAGTAAAGCGTATAAACAATCATTGTGGTTGAAACTCAGAGTTGCAAAATAATTAATAAGTGGGAGTCGGTTAGTCCTATTTAGCCACATTGAAAGATTCCTTAGTTTCTGGTTTCGGAACGATCAGTTAAACGGCGTTAACCACACTTAACCACTTGGTAAGATGCAGACGAATTCATGCGCGCAAGGAGCCCGGGCAGTCATGGTGGAAATTTGCCTCTGTCAGTAAGGTAATATGCCTGATATAAATTTAAGACATTCTGATGAGTAGTTTCCAAAATATAACTGAAATAAGTACCTATATGTATATGTCATAGGCGGATATGGAATCAGTTTTGTCCACCATTTTAATGGCCACGAACACTGTTGACACAGCGGTCAAATTGTTAATGTTTCTGCCTTCCCATTCTCTTCCCACGCAGAACTTTCGTGGACAACCAGCAGATCTTTAATGTGAACGCCGACAGCGGTTTCTGGAACAAGGGAGGATTCGGCGGTAGCAACATCTGGGCCAGTGGCACCAACATGGCTCCCTTCGATCAAGATGTAAGTATGGCGCAATGGCTTTGAACACCTGATTTAAAGGTCTTGGCTTCGATACCCGCTATGGTCTTATTAAAGTCAGTGCTTTAGGAAAACATTTCATTAAAATCATCCTCTGTCCAACCCGCCCATAATGTGGATACCCGGCCACAGGCAGCGATAGATATTTTGTCACAATGCTGATGATCAGCACCTGGAAATGGCGGCGATACGGTATGCTTCAGAAGTTGAATATGCACTTGCCTCATCTGGCTTGTCATGGCTATAATAATGGAACATCGCATGAGCGGGCCACGGACTGGATATGAAACCTATATCCCTAAATATATGTATAACGCAGAACCACAATCTGCAAGAGAACAGATCTAAATATCTCAGGTCCAACGATAAGTGTTTTTGGCGGCGTGGTTGTTTCATTCTTGAAATAAGATGGCTTACAGGGTAAATATTCTTCCTTCAATAATGTTTTACAAGGCAGGCTGACTTCGCATCGACTGTTTAAAACAGTTACTGGACTTTTAAGAATATTTTGGCTTTCTGTAAAAGCAAATGTTGAGCAGATGCTTAATCTGTTATCCCAAAAAATAAGGCCAGCAGGCCATTAGTCCGTTGGGAATATGGTAAAATGCAAAATGTCAAATATCATTCTTAATTAGTAAGCTCCAGCAAAGCTCACTTCCGGTTTGTAGATAGTTTGAATACGTCATCAAATTTCGCCCCCGACAGTATAAGATGCACCGTCAATGAAAACCAGTGTACAAACGATATCATCCAATCATATTTCTCCGACGGTGGAAAAGTGCACAGCGGAAGTAACGATTGTTGGAGCTGTGGCTCGCCATGTCAAATGACAGTGCAAACTTTATAACTGAGAGTGGTTTGTTGGTATTCATAGTGTAGCCATGAAACACATAGCTGTTGAGATGAAGACCTCCTCAGCATTTTGCCTTGTTCTTTTGGCGGTGTTTAAGATCACCACAACTGACCCTGTCCAGAGATCTAACTGGAGCATGGTGCATCTTCTCATTTCAGTTCTTCCTCATGTTCAACGTAGCCGTGGGCGGCACCAACGGTTTCTTCCCTGATGGCGCCAACTGGGGCACTACCAAACCCTGGGCCAACAACTCCCCACACGCCGCTGAAGATTTCTGGAACGGCCGTGGCACCTGGGGTCCAACCTGGCAAGGAGACAATGTGGCCATGCTCGTGGACTGGGTCGAATTTAGATCATAAAGAAAGAATCCACAACCTGCCGGCAGTCAGCAATTTTCATAATCGATTACATCAAGCTGTAGAATAACAGTCCGAATACTGTGTTTCACATATCGTCAGTGTTGACCAAAAAGACCGTATTTCACAAAGTAGGTCATATGCAAATAATGTTATCAAAATTTTAAGCCATTGCCGTTCTGATCACAGTATGGCAATATCTTTATGAAGTCAAAACTTTAAGTATGTTTAAATTTTATGAGGAATTTCGCTTTTAAATGCTGCTAAAATCTTTCAATGTAGTCTCCTTATTCTCCAAAATTCGTTCATTTGAAATACGGCATTTTAAGTCAACAGAGACATAATATATTTTTTTTAGTTTCATATGCATTTTTCTCTTCGACTTTACTTTTGTGTGTCTTCTTCATGACTTCTGTACAGTCGCTTAGCTTAGAATTTTCTTGAACTTGTGGATAACAAATCCATTTGTGTCATGAAAAAATGCTTATGGATTAAAGGGTTTGGCATTGATTCTTCACATGAGTGTCTTGTTTGCTTTCATAAACCGTTAAGAACTAGGTTAATGCCAAATTATATGCTTATTTGAAAAGAACTTCACAATAGATGAGCTTCTACATAAAAAAAAAAAGAGCACAATGTCATTGTGCTTCAAAAATAGCCTAAGTTAAAAGTACGCAGTTTTAATAAAGGTGCTATGCCATATTGACGAGTTTAAAAAAAAAAGAAAGAAAATGCGTCAATAGCTTCGAAAATAGCCTAAGTCGAAAGTATACAGTTTTAAAGAAGGTGTTATGTTGTTAAAAAGATCAAGGCCCATGTTGACGTGTTTAAAAAAAAAGAAAGAAAATGCGTCAATATTTTTCTGTCAAACTTTCAGTTGCAAAGATATCCGCTGACTGTTTTTACTTCACCATAAAAAATATTTCGCTCGCGAATATACAAAATGACTTTGACCATCTTCTCTTCACAATGACAACCGGCTTCCAATTTCCTGCCAGATTAGTAGAAATCATTTATAAAAAGTGATAGCATTGACTGGTCATGTGACTTTCTCATGTTGTTGTTCCTGTTTCTAGCAAGAGAAGAACTCTAGATAATGCAGGGCGTTTTTTTTTTTTCTTTCACATCAGAGGCTTGTTTCGGATACAGTCAGTTTTCGTCTAATTATTTACTAACCATAGAAACAAACATCGCACAGTCCGTTTTCCATAGATTATAATGATACTGTTGTCACGTCACTGCGAATGATGTCTGTGAACAAGGAGAAACTATTGGAGAACAGAGGCACTGCCCAAGTATTAAGAGATTGTCCTTTTCGACAAAACAACGTAACTGCATCTAACGGTACAAAGGAAATCAAGAACTGGGAGGACACCGGTGGCCAATGGGTGGACAATTTCTCCTTGGTGAGAGTGAGGAGCCCTGCTGGTGAGTTTCTGTAAGAATACTTCTCATCTCTGTTATAGACACTCCCAGTCGACGACGACGGGTTTTGACGAAAATTTCCTACGCAGTGGAAAAAATGGACATGACTAGTCAGTATAATATTTCATCGTCATCATCATGAAAACTAAATATAATTCTGCCCAACGACACAAAACTTTTTGAAAAATGTATAATGAATTCATTAAAAATAGTCCACGTATTGTGTATAACACTTTCTCAAGACTTGACAATACAAATTTAAGACATACGAAGAAAGGTAAGTGAATACGTATGTTGACAGCCAGAAATATTAATATTAAATAGGAATACAGCAACTGAGAGAGGTAGTAAATGGGATTGAGATATGAGATATGTTCATTGTCTGAGTTATGCAACGGTATACATAAACACACAGACAAAATCACACTATCACACACACATGTACCTGCATAAATATTCACAAACACACATATACACACACACACACACACACACACACACACACACACACACACACACACACACGTACAGACATACACTCATACACTTCCACATACACATGTGTGCGGGCGCAAACACACTCATATCATTATCATCATCATTTTAAAAAATATGTTTAAAAAAACTATCATCATCATCATCATCATCATCATCATCATCATCATCATCACCACCAGCATTTTCAAAATAAAAAGACAATCTCAAACTGTGCATTTGGAAAATTCAAAAATTTGGTTTTAAATTTTCGGACTCGGTAGTCTATTCTCGGGCAACAATGAGAAAGAACCATCATCATCATCATTATCATCATCATCATCATCTTTGCTGTCATCTTCACCAGTATCAGGATCATTCGCGCTGTAATTATCAGTCGGTTCCATTATCAACATGACAGATTTAAAACGTAGTTGAGTGGGCCCAAAGTCCAGATTTTTTGTGTTAAAAAACCACGGATACACTATGAACAAATTAAAGTGATAAACAACGTAGTTTAATCTCAGTCGTCGCTAACTGATATCGTCTTCCATGCTAGTAGATAGAGTCGGCTGTAAATCATGATTTCTTTATTGTCAGCATTGTTTATCATGATTTCTCTCTCGGCAGTCTTCGGCTACTATACAAATGGAGCTAACTACGGTTGTACTAGGAGGGGACAATATGGATTACTTCCCTCTGTCACGTTCAGCGAGGTGAAGAGTGTACCAACTCGCAGATATGGATGGCCCTGTCGAGGTCCGGGCGAGGATACCCAGGGAGACTGGCTTTGACCAGGTAGGACAGAGAACCAAGTAGAGACGATAGTAGCTGTGGTTGTTCTGTAGTTGGGAGTTTGCAAATTAACGAGGCTATCCCTTACCATCGAAGAATTACATTTGAGAGCTTGACCATTCATTTTAACGCTTGTAAGGATGCACTTACTCTTAACATCAATGAACTGATGCATTTCTTACTGTGTTACAAGATTCCATTTAAAGCGCAAGCTCTGAATAAACTCAGCGTGTTGAACGCTACTAAAGGTGCATTCAGCACCGATGCACTAATGTAATGGTAAAAGATCCCATCGTCAATATGTAAGCTCTCAGTCTCAAATATCACACTCTGTCAGTGCTACTTGTTGTTACTTATTTGATACCTGGTGCTGGAAACTACATTATAGCACTCCGGACAACCCCATATGTACTCCAGTTTCTCAATTCAAAAACCTGCCTCATAGCCGTTCTACTAACTGACCCTGTCTGGTTGTGGATCTTCTTGCGCTTCCTGCAATGTTTCCTAGCTACGATTTCATATTTTTTTGTTAGTGGAACTTTTTTTTATCAACTTTCTTGTGTCGGGGAAGGATGTGACAAGAACAACGGTGGTATGGAAGCTGAAGAATGAAACAAAGGTATCAGGATAGCAAACACCACTTACAAGTCAGAGCATTACTTTCTAGCTCTTCTGCATCACTCGCAGCCATCTTGGCTTGCCTAGAGATTCATACTTCCTTTGCATAGGCCCGTTCACAGAATAAAAGAACCGGTCTTTTGCGCGCACCCTAGCCCATGACAATAAGTGTCCACTTGCCCTTTGTATCCTTAAAACAACGTCTGTTTTATTGTCTGTCTGCAGACATTTGGATGTTACCCAGGGATAACAGATATGGCGGATGGCCCAGATCTGGAGAAATCGACATATGGAGTCCAGAGGTTGGTGTTGGTTTATGTTATAAGAAGAATACTTACCATTATCAGTATATGAGGTCACTTGTAAAAATCGCTAGGTCAGTCGATATTGGTTGGAAACTTCACAAAATTTTATTGTGTTTTCTAAGGTTTTGCAAGTATCTCGCAGGTTTTGCAAGTGTTTGGCTTTTATTGTCTATGAGATATGCCGACTTTAGGGTTTCATTGCCGATTTATTACTAGTGTTGAAGTGAACACATGAAAGGTAAGTCAAAGACAATAACTCATATTTCATGCAAACTTGAGTTCGCAAGTTTTGAAAGTGACCTCGTTCCTATAATACAAATATATAGCGCCTACTCCTCACTATGTGGACCCTAGATGCTTTACAAGAACAAAACAACAACAACAACAACAACAAAGAGTATTAACTACACAGCAGTCATTCCATTAAAAGTTTATGTATGAAGGGCAATAGCAGAAACCACATTAACTCACATGATGTACTTACATAGCAGTATCTCAATCAGCACATCTCATTCTCACACGTCAATACATATTTTACAAAGGCAGGGCTGGATATGAATTACAACTTGAAATATTCATAGAACAGGTATGTTTTTAACTTCCTGTTGAAACTCCCAAGGTTGATCATAGTAATAAATAATTTACTTGGTAAGACATTTCAAAGAGATTGGCCTGAAAAAGTGAATGTTACATGTATCAGAGGTTATCAATCAGTTTGGTTTTTCTACAGAGCCACTAGTTTTCGTATTATAAAACCATCTGCAAGTTACTGCTAACGGAATATCGTAACTTATAACATATGACGATAAATAAAGTTTTAATTGTTTAATAGAGAGAACACTAACATAATTTTTCACCTTAGGAAATACTGGCAGCCTTGGTGTTGACACAGTAACCAGTACACTCCACTGGGGGACAGCCTGGGGTCAGAATAGTAATGGACTCACTCACGGAGAGAAGTAAGGGGCGCACATCCATCTATTTATTCATCCTTCAACCATTCATCCATCCATCCATCCATCCATCCATCCATCCATCCATCCACTCGTACATTCACAAATCAGAAAAATGAAAGTCAATTTTTAAAGGTAAAGAAAACCTAGATTAGCCTACATATTTCTAGGATTTTTGTAGATAAAAAACTTTATCATGTCCTTGAAAATCTGACGTTTTGCAGAATCCATTCTCAACGCCCATAACTTCATTCAATCTAAATCGGATCTTAAACATACAAGACATCGAAGTGTCTCAAGAGATTAACGCATAATCTACAAGGGAGGCATAGACTATATGACTACTGATATATCTTAACTTACGACCTCCTTTTGTCATAATTTAGACGTGTTTTTCCTAAAGAACAGTATTCAGGGTCGTTGGTAGCCTTGTCCGTAGTTCCATGAAACTAGGTCCTCGAGAAAGAAAGTTTTTAAGATAGAGCAAAAGAGAGGTCAGCTCGTAACTTTCCAGTCACAAATTTGGTGGGAAAATATTGGCGCGTTCAAAGTTTATAAACATATCAACATGGCTCTAGGTCACATAACTACCAGGGTATCTTATTTAAAAATGGCCAGACTGACTTATGTCTTTTTTGAACCACAATTGCAATGATAGGGGAGATAATGGGCAGAGGAGATTTGGGAATACTTGAATGACTGAATTATGTCCCCTTTTTACATAGATGAATTTTAGTGTGTTCCCTTTACCCCATAGAGTAAAAAACTGGAATTACATCCTTTATCCATGAAGTGGATGACTGAGAAAGTATAACATTTATTCCACAAAGTAGATATCAGAATTATACCCCTTTGTATCATGAATGGCTAGTTATCTCCCTTCGTTTACAATATCGCGCCATCATAGAAACGACTAGAGTAGGACTATCACAGATATTCCCCCCTCTATCCCCTTCACCTCCCTACACTCCCTTCCCCTACAAGAAAAAAATTAGCGGGAAATCTAAATCTGAGACGCATAAGATAATTTACATCATAATATTTTCTATCATGTCATGTATGATCTTTTAAACCGGCAAAATTTTCAGCTGCCTCTCTTTTTTTAAGAATTACAGTACATAATCAGTGAGACGGTGTCTTTGATTGATAAGGGAAGTGACCTAGTGATCTGAAACTGTGTTTTGATTAGTGTTTAATGTTTAATATGAACGTTTTTGTCGTAGACACCACTTACTTTCTGTCACTGGAACTACAATCATAAAAAAACAAAACAACGTGATTTTATATCGGTGTAGTCTATATTCAATAAGTCATTTTCTTCACATGTGAACACCAGTAACTCTCGAACCACAAGCTGGACGAAAAGATCCCCTGACCAGTATTAGCTTTTGTAGGTCTGAGAACAAACTCTGAGCATGTTATATCAACTGTAGAGGCTTGTGCAAGCTCATGACTATTCACCGCAAGGGCGTAGCGCAAGAGTTACATCCAGGTAGACAAATCAGCACATTGACTAAGGTCACTACATTTACACTCAGAGAAGGAACAGTAAACTACATGAAACAGAGAAATTCAGTACTATCGTCTAACCTAGGAGGGCATCATAACAATAGAATATGATAGCAACAACAACGAAATCAACGATAGCATCAACTGTATAACTTGTTATGAGGCCTACCGACCAACCGTTTACTCCATACAGCTAAGATTAATACGCCCTTCCTTCAGTTGGGTGATCTGATCAAGAAAGGTGTCGTTGAAAATGGTTTGTAAAGACAATTCTTTAATCACCTTTCCACATCAAATAACTTGATGTTTCTTGTTCGTGTCTGGCTCAGACTAGTCATAGTTGAACTTGCGGACTTTTTAATTATTTGTCGTAAACGACGCTAAGAAAGCGATGTTAGTTTAAACTTTAACACCGGGAACAAAATATCATAATACAAGACTAACACCCCATTTTACAAATGGGCAGGCAGGCAACGCACCAGCGGCAAAAGAATACCTAGCGCACCGAAAGGCATCATAGACGAATGCATTAGACTCCGTGAAAAAGTTGGACGATTGGCGAGTCGGGCGGATTGAAAAGATCTATTGGATATTGTATTTCACTGCTATACACAATCTTTTTTTAAAGAAAGGGTAAATAAAATAAAGAGGACTAATGTGTATAATTACCTTTCGTGTGTATTTCTACGAATTTAGGTGAAAACTGCATTTATTGCTCTTTAGGCACATTAATGTCAAAGGACAGATTTGCACTTCTCCGCCAGACGTGGGATGCCCAAGTTGGCATGACTTGGCTAAGTACCTCTGGGAGTCTCAGAGGTAAAATGTATTGCATGAACTTATGAAATAGATAAGCTGTTAATAAGTTGCAACGGGAATAGAGTGAAAAACGTACCTGAAAATCTGGATCGCCTCCTCTAGGCTTCAAAGGAATTAATTGGTGTTTTTTTTTTTTAGGAAAAGGACCAATTATTATCATAGTGTAGTTACAGTAACAAAATCTACTGTCATGTTTTATAGTCTAGACACAGCCCTGTGGTGCCTGTGTGTTATAAAGCATGTACTGCAGGTTAAATCTCCGACTAGGACACTGTGCCACTAATGAGACTATACAGGCACACTCCACCCCGCCTAAGGGCAGTTTTCTAAATAGCTTTTTCTAATTACAATCAGTTTCGGCTCATGACCCCCCCCCCCNTAAAAAAAACCCCAACAAACTATCCGCCCTCTCTTGCCTTCTTCTCTCATCTACCTTTGTCATTTCTTCAAATCACAAACTAGAGCTTTGTATGGTAACAGTAGAAATTTGAAGGCAGATAAAAGCGATTGGATTTGGCTTGGTCGCTGAATTTTTAAAAACAAATTTTATTTTGTTTTTCTCTTTATTTAAAACTCTACCTGTACTACACAGGCTGCACTTAATGACAAACAGCAACCGATCACATTAAAAAAAACCCAAAAAACACAGTACTGTATTTTCTACACAAAAATCACTCACTAATCACAACTCCTTGTAAATGAGATTTTTTTTGTTAGTCTACCTAAAAGTTACCATTAACCGGAACTAGCATTATAAATGCAAGTCTGAGAAGTCTGCAGTACAGTCCTACTTTGTTGCGGTTGATCCAGACTTCGAGTGCGAGTCTCCTAGCAGGACACGATTATACTGGGTGACATTGAAGAGAGAAACAACCTTGAGAAAGTTCAGCTTATCTACATCTGGTGTTACCCGGCCTCTGCAAAAACACGCTGTGAACATTTGGTTGAACAAGAGAAACGGCACGAATGCATAACTATCAAGTCAAGAAACATAACGTTAGAATTTACAAAGAAAAAAAAACAACAACAGAAAAGTTAAGCATAATGTTTGGCCAAAGCAGGTGTGTGAATGTTGAAAATAGCCATGTTCTTTACAAGTTTCCATTGCATATATACAACAAACTCTGTACAATTATTCTTATGTGCTGTTTTACCTGAAAATTACCATTTAAAAAGTTTTGAGGAGACAGAGGTTTTTCCTTTTCTGCATAGTATGGTCAGTTGAAGATTAATTCTGATACTGCACTGTGAAGCTAGTTAATGATTTGTTCTGATGCTAGCAACACACAAACATACATTTGAAATCTCTCCAAAGTGGAACATTTCCGGATCTCCTAAACGAATGTAGAGCTGAATGAAAGTCTAGAAACTTCCTTCAAGGTTTGATAAGGTCTTTAATTTCAGGTAGGACACAAAATCCATCTGCTTCATCCTGATCAGATAGTCATCCTTGCATAAATTCTGAACCCCTGCTTTCCCCACCTCAATACCCCACTAGAAACAACAACAACAACAACAACAACAACAACAACAACAACAACAACAACAACAACACCTATAAAACTTCTCTAAAACAGCAAGAAAGTAACCTTCTGCCTTTTGTAGATGTCTTGAAGGTCCTAGAGCACCAATCGTTTTCTACAAATTGAAAAGAACAAACTTATCTGGGAACATTGCAATGCATGGTGTTATCTACTTAAACCAAACCTCGATTTAAAAACAAAAGTGGGCAAAATGAAAGTTGAGCACATGAGATTCTCCACATTCTTTCCAGAATTTCCTTTAACCCAATAGAAATGCGTCTCTTTAACACACCATCATAACAATGGAAATGACATTTCTTGTGTATGTAGAAGCTGCTGTCTCTGTAACGCTAAATACATCGCTGTTGTCAACTGCTGGATCACAAAGCATGAAAAATATAGAACAATCTCTAGAGATCTTTAATGCCATATGACACCATATATTTCAACGGACCAATACGCCCTAAATATGTGGGTGTTTGTGACTATAAGTGAGTGAGAGAGTCCAAGCAATGTTTTCTTTTCTTATGGATGTGTCTAGGCATGGCAAAAATTCCGAAACCGCGTTTTCAAGTAACATGAAAATTTGTAGACACTAATACAAGTTGAATCACTTCGAACCACACAGAAACAAAAGGTATCTTCCTGACGACGCCATTTTATAACGGCCTGGAAGATACATTCCTATGTGGAAAATGATTCGTAAGGGACAAAACGCTCAAACAATCTTTTTTTTCCCTTCAGTTTCATACGTTTAATTCGAATGTAACAACTGTTTAAAAATGAAGACATTTAGCTACCATAGATAGTACATAAGTAGACAGATGGGCAGACAACCAAAAATCTGGACAGACATTTAGAAAATGGGCAGACAATCGAAAAGACGGATAAACATATCACATCCTAACAGACATCATATTTAAACATACATCTCTCACTCAACCTCTCAACTTTTCCTCCTCAGTTCTACATGATCTTCAATGTAACCCGTGGGCGGCACTAGTGGGTTCTCCCCTGACAACGTCAAATGGGGAGTGCGGAAGCCCTGGAGCAACAACTCCCCACAAGCCGCTGACTGGGGGCAGACTGGGGTCCAAACTGGTAAGGCGACCACGTTGCGATGGAGATATATTATGTGGAGTTCAAACATCTTTAACTCTTTCTGTCTTATGGAGAGTCTATTGCACTGTTTTTTTTCAAGAAGAGTTAAATCCGCAAAAAAAAACATCACTAATCCTGCGACAAATCGTATTAATATTCAGTAGGAACAGTTTCGTGTAGTCGTTATTCTTGCCTGTAAAATTTCGGTAGGAAACACCAATGGAAACGAAACAAACAAACTAATGTAAAGGACTCGTTCAAATTGGGGTGGATCCGGACTTATTATTAGGGAAGAATAGCAGGGCGAATCCGAGTACACTAACACTAACAAGGAATGAGTCCAAAGGAAGAAAGCTCTTGCCAGTGGCAGAGTGCTTCTACATCTTTATAGTTAACAAGACTTACACCCCATTTTACAAATGGGCAGGCAGGCAACGCACCAGCGGCGAAAGAATACTTAGGGCACCGAAAGTCATCATAGACGTATGCATTAGACTCAGTGAAAAAGTTGGACGATTGGCGAATCAGGCGGATTGAAAAGATCTATCGGAGATTGTATTTCGTTGCTATACACATTCTTTTTTCAAAAAAGGGTAAACAAATAAAGAGGACTGATGTGTATAGGTCTAGTTATTTTTTGTGTATTTTTCTACGAATTTAGGTGAAAACCGCATGTTTTTACGTTACGTAGTTCTCAAGAAATCTGTGACACAAATTTGGCTGAAGCGTTTTATTGATAGTTAAGGTTGCGTTATACAAAACTGTGGACGTTTATGAATGCATGTAGTTTATATCTCATTGAGTCTAACTGTATTCCAAGCATGTGATATGTTTCTGTGAATAAGAATGCATTTCCATCAAATTTTGGTGGTAGTGGACTGATGTCCGAAATTTTAGGTACCACGATACTCAACCTCCAGTATCGAAGATATCGATTCTCTTTCGGGAGGTACAGGTCAAACATTTCGATCCCTTTCGATAGCTTTCGATGCACTCGATACCTTTGAATACTGCTGCCAGAACAGGCATTCTAGGTCAGGCAGACTGTCGTCGATTACATAAAAAGTATCGGAATGATGTAGAAATTCCAGAGCTTGAATTTTCAAAACGACACTGAAATGGCTGAGAATTGGCAGTCTCGATACTAAAAGACCATACTGCCAGTCTTTAAATTCTAGAGATAGCCTAATATGAGTTCATTTAACTGGTGTCTGCTGAATAGATGAAATATTTAACAAAAGAAAATTGCTCTGTTAATCAGAGTACATCCAGCATAGTGACTATTTCAGATCTATTTTACCTGTTCAGGGCAGGATACACACTGTTAACTGCAGCCACAGGTTTGAAACAAATCTTTCACATTCTATTTATAAAGTGAATAGTCTAGATCTAGAAAATGGATGAGGTTTATGCTAATTTTGACCGCCATGTACAGTAAAATTTGAGAGCATGAACAATAATATTGAAATCTCTTTTCAGAGTAAGAATTTCATTAGTGCATTGGTGCTGAACGCACCCTTAAAAGTTAATGGAATTCTTACGATTATATAAGATCCCATCGTTAATGCACAAGCTCTCAATTGCCACCCCTTACAGTATTTACCGTGTACTTGCGCGAACGTAATCGAGACCGTTTTAGCTCCACTGTCTACTTGCCAGAAAAGCATAATCTAATTAGATCTAATCTCTTTTGACACTGTGTCGTGTGTGCCTCTTTCATTAGTTTTATTACTTTGCCGATTTGAAGAAAGTGGTCACATGTTCGTAACGGAAATTTAATTCCATGTCCCTCTGAAGCAAAAAGAAGGCGCATGTCGAGAATCAGTCTTCATCAGCTCAAAAGAGTAAAGGGATAAGGCATGGCAATTCTCATCGAAGAACGGATACAGCTGTATATATCTCAGAGAGCACCAATAGTTTACTGTAGTGCAAATGACCTTGTCTAGGCCATGGTATTGTCTAAGTAAAGTAATGAATTTAAGAAAAAGTGGACCAGGTTATACGACAAAATCACGACATTTTACATATCGGTTGTGTCTGAGAACTGGACGAAGATTCCGTTGTATCACTTAATGACTTGACAGCTTTGGCTACCGGATGTGCTGTCACCGGAAGTGCCGATCCACGGCCCAACCAACTGTACTAGTGACACCATGAGATTTCTCCTGCGCAATGCAAAAAAGACGCATCAGCATGTTTTAAAGACACCGTGCATAAAAGTGACATGTAACGTGACAGATTGCAGTTTCTCTCTTATCAGAGATCCTAAAATGGTGTGATTGTCACATTTGTGATAAAATCAAAGAGGGCAAAGCTTGTGTCGTAGTTTTGTTTTGTTTCATAGCAAAAAAAAATGTCTGGCCGCAAACTCGCTATTTTGCTGCTTCTGAATCTGGCAAAAAAAATAAACATGGTGTTGTGAACGTAGAGAGCAGGTTCTTTCGACTGAGCTCTTTTAAAGAGGGGCGGGAAAGAGAACATTTTGGGGAAGGGGAGACTGAAAACTTCTAAAAGTAGCATTGGGGAAGGGGATGATGGACAGGGGGGAAGGATGTCCTTGCTGATACAAACCCCAAATACAAAAGGAGAGGGAGAGAGAAAGAGATGGAAAGAGAGAGGGAAAGAGGGTTAAGTAGGTCAAATCATGGGGATACTGGAGACAAAATGTCACAATGTTGTTACAAGACAAGCTTGAGATACAGTGCGATGAGATCATCAGTTTCTGAACATTCACTTGTTTATAGTTCACTACCTTGATTCTTCTCACCACTTACACAGCCACCACTTAGTCTCCTTTTATGTTTCTTTGAGACCTAGATTCCAGACAGGAGAAAGGAAAACAGCCCACCTGACAAAATCTCAGTTTTCATAAAGTTTTGTTTTAAGAACAGTCTGGAGATGACATGGCATAAATATAGTCTAATATATTTGCCTCTTTCAGTGACAGCGGCCATGAAAAAAAAAAGAAAAAAGATTAACAGGGTCATGTTTGAAAATCTGAAGGTTAAAGTTAAAGGCTTCACACCAGCGCATGAAACAAGCGTGTCTTGAATGTCCTTGGCCATCTGGCACTGCAAAGGTCGCGCTAAGAAACGATTAATTTGTGCAAAGGTTAGATTTAGATATGAATTTTATGATTTACAAAATGTGAAGAAACATCTCAAGAAGAAGATTTTCCAGGAGGCTGAAGACTGGGAACGGTATTGTCATGGCAACCCACAAAAACAACAATATTATCAGAGACAACAATAACGGCAAGACATAATAGCAACAACAACTACAACAACAACAACAACAACAACGATGACAACAACAACAACAACAGCGACAACAACAAAAACAACAGCGACAACAACAGCGGCAACAACAACAACAACAATGACAACGACAACATCAGCAACAACAACGGCAACAACAACAACAACAACGACAACAACAATAGCAACAGCAACAACGGCAACAGCAGCATCAACACCAACGTAATTTTCCTACAGTTTTTTTTTTAAAAATTATCTTGTACATTTCAGATCTTGTTGTTCTTATGTACTTATTCCTTATTTGTGTAACTGTAATGCTCAGATTTCTCGCCACCACTGCACGAAATTATCTTTAAATATGAATGATTAAAATCGATTTGTTTCAGGATATAGTTTGAGCATATTGCCCATCGAGGCCATGGTGGAGAAAATCTCAGATTTCTCAAGCTGCTCATCCGAACAGTTTGGAGATAGTAGATTAAGAATAGACTGCATTTGTGTAACGTTTAATCCCTAAGCGGGTTTTAGGCTATTGGACATATTACAGTCTCTCAGCACACATACTCAGTTTGAAAGAGTACAGTATATGCATAAAATCG
>JAWQUT010000081.1:19228-33387 GCA_033807755.1 Ellobium chinense | reverse complement strand
TCCATGATTATAATTTAGATGAAAAGGGGTAAAAAAAAAACCTTGGCCTTCTTTGCAGACTACAGGCCTGCACAAATGAAATCCTCTGAAGCCATTGGGGAAACATAGCCTGCAACAATTATTTTATACAATTTCAGGCCTGAATTTCACCATTTTTATGGTGTGGCTTAGTGTTACTAGTGGTAAACGACTATTTCTACACAACCTGTCCAGTGAGATTTTATATGCTTTTATTGATTCTAATAGTCCACATTTTTTTTTACCAGTTAGGCTCCTGCAACCTGAAAACAGCCTCGGATCCCCGACAATGCGTTGGGTTGGGCTGCCAGGGTCAGGGACATGGTGAAGAAAATGGGAATATGGGGATACACTGGATTGGAAGACACAAGGGATTTCTTTGCTGGTGGGGGTAGAGGGGAGGGGGACACGATATAGTTACGGTCCTGCAGCATAATCACTCGCATTATAGACTGAGAAAATTATGGACTGGTAAGGCATAAATAAAAGTCGAAACCTAACAGTCACAGATAACTACACATGTCGCAAAAGTCGAAATGAAACAGACTCGGATAACAGCACATGTCGCAAAAGTCGTAACCAAAACAGATCAGAATAAATGCACATTTCGCCTAATCGCAACTTTCTCCCAGAGGCCGGGGAAATGCCACTGACCTTTTCAAATCGATAAACCAGAAAAACCATTCCCATCATCTAAGAATGAGGCTCGAAGGCGTCAGTGAGTGAGTAAAGCTTATAAATGTATTGGTAAACGGGCATTAATAATTAATAAGTGGGAGTCGGCTAGTCCTATTTAGCCACAAAGAAAGCTTTCTTAGTTTCTGGTTTCGGAAAGATCAGTTAAACGGCGTTAACCACACTTAACCACTTGGTTAGATGCAGACGAATTCATGCGCGCAAGGAGCCCGGGCAGTCATGGTGGAAATTTGCCTCAGTCCGTAAGGTAATATGCCAGATATAAGTTTAAGACATTCTGATGAGTAGTTTCCAAAATATAACTGAAATAAGTACCTATATGTTATAGGCGGATATGGAGTCAGTTTTGTCCACCATTTTAAATGCCACTAACACTGTTAACACAGCGGTAAAATGGTTAATGTTTCTGCCTTCCCATTCTCTTCCCATGCAGAACTTTCGTGGACAACCAGCAGATCTTTAATGTGAACGCCGACAGCGGTTTCTGGAACAAGGGAGGATTCGGCGGTAGCAACATCTGGGCCAGTGGCACCAACATGGCTCCCTTCGATCAAGATGTAAGTATGGCGCAGCATGGCGGATTCCTGATCTAAGGGTCTTGGGATCGAGTCCCGCCGTGATCTTATTGGGAAAACATTTCATTAAAATCATCCTCTGTCTAACCCGCTCATAATGTGGATACCCGGCGACAGGCAGCGATAGATATTTTGTCACAATGTTGATGATGAGCACCTGGAAATGGCGGCGATACGGTATGCTTCAGAAGTTGAATATGCACTTGCGTGATCTGGCTTATCGTGGTAATAATAATGAAAATCGCATGAGCGGGCCACGGACTGGATATGAAACCTATATCCCTAATTATATGTATAACGCAGAGCCACAATCTGCCAGAGAAAAGATCTAAATATCTCAGGTCCAACGGCAAGTGTTTTTAGCGGCGTGGCTATTTCATTCTTGAAATCAGAAGGCTTACAGGATAATTGTTCTTCCTTCAATAATGTTTTGCACGGCAGGCTGACTCCGCATCGACTGTTTTAAAACAGTTGCTGGACTTTTTAAAATGTCTTGGCTTTCTGTAAAAGCAAATGTGGAGCAGATGCTTAATCTGTTGACACCAAAAAAATAAGGCCACCAGGCCATTCGTTCGTTGGGAATATGGTAAACTGCAAAAGGTCATGGATCATTCTTAATTAGTAAGCTCCAGCAAAGCTCACTTCCAGTTTAAGCAAAATGTCGCCCCCGACAGTATAAGATGCACCAGTCAATGAAAACCAGTGTACAAACGATATCATCCAATCATATTTCTCCGACGGTGGAAAAGTGCACAGCGGAAGTAACGATTGTTGGAGCTGTGGCTCGCGATGTCCGAATGACCGTGCAAACTTTATAACTGAGAGTGGTATGTGGGTATTGATTGATGAAACACATAGCTGTGAGGTGAAGACCTCCTCAGCATTTTGCTTTGTTCTTTTGGCTGTGTTTAAGATCACCACAACTGACCCTGTCCAGAGATCTAACTGGAGCATGGTGCATCTTCTCATTTCAGTTCTTCCTCATGTTCAACGTAGCCGTGGGCGGCACCAACGGTTTCTTCCCTGACAACGCCAACTGGGACGTTCCTAAACCCTGGCCCAACAACTCCCCACACGCCGCTGAAGATTTCTGGAACGGCCGTGGCAGCTGGGGTCCAACCTGGCAAGGAGACAATGTGGCCATGCTCGTGGACTGGGTCGAATTTAGATCATAAAGAAAGAATCCACAAGCTGCTAGCAGTCAGCGGTTTTCATAATCGAGTACATCAAGCTGTAAAATAACAGTCCGAGTACTGTGTTTCACATATCGTCAGTGTTGATCAAAAAGGCCGTATTTCACAAAGTAGGTCATATGCAAATAATGATATCATTTTGCTCAAAATTTTAAGCCGATGCAGTTCTGATCACAATATGGCAATTTCTGTATGAAGTCAAAACTTAAAGTTTGTTTAAATTTTTTTAGGAATTCGGTTTTTATATGCTGCTAAACTTTTTCAATATAGTCTTGTTTTTCTTCAAATTTCGATCATTCGAGATACGGCGTTTTAAGTCAACAGGGACATATATTTTTGCGTTTCATATTCATTGTTCTAACTCTGTCACCTCTCTTCGACTTTACTTTTATGTGTCTTCTCCAAGATTTCTGTACAGTCCCTCGACTTAGAATTTTCTTGAACTTATGGATAATACATCTATTTGTGTCATGAAAAAATGCTTATGAATTAAAGGTTTTGGCATTAATTGTTTACAGGAGTCTCTTGTTTGCTTTCATAAACCGTTAAGCACTAGTTCAATGCCAAATTATGTGCTTATTTGAAAAGAACTTCACAATAGATGAGCTCGTGCATAAAAAAAGAGCACAGTGTCATTGTGCTTCGAAAATAGCCTAAGTCAAAAGTATACAGTTTTGATAAAGGTGCTATGTTGTTTAAAAGATCAAGGCTCACGTTGGCGTGTTTTTTTTTAAAATCTGGCCATCTCCGCTTCACATTGACAACCGGCTTCCAATTTCTTGCCAGACTGGTGGAAATCATTTATAAAAAGTGATAGCAAAGACTGGTCACACGACTTTCTCCACTGTTGTTGTTCCTGTTTCTAGCAAGAGAAGAACTCCAGACGATGCAGGAAGTTTCTTTTTTTCTTTTTCATGAGAGGCTTGTTTCGCATATAGTCAATTTTCGTCTAATGATTTTCTGCGCATAGAAACAAACATCGCACTGTCCATTTTCCATAGATTATGATGATACTGTTGTCACGTCACTGCGAATGATGTCTGTGAACAATGAGAAACTATTGGAGAACAGAGGCTCTGCCCAAGTATTAAGAGATTGTCCTTTTCATTCTGATATATTATTACAAGGAGGTGTAGCCGTTGACAATTCCACTGATAGTTGACCATATTACAATACATCAGCTCCAGGAAGGGCGTATATCCTGGTGGGGCTGAGGAATTGTTTCTTGAAATGTGCCATAATCATTAGAGAATTCCTTCCCCACATCTTGATATAAAATTTTTTCATGCAGATCCTCTTCTGCACAGACACGTCATTGGTGTCATCTGCCGTTACGATAGGCATAGTCTCTATCAGCAATAGAGGACAAAAATCCTCTTGCTCAACATGCTGATGTCGGCTAAAATATGTGTAAAAGAAATCATGGGGTCAGCCTACTTGCTGATCACACAGCTTTGAAATTCACATGGTAACATCTGTAACATCAGATTCCGTCGAAGAGATACACAGATTTACTAGAACGAGGACACAAAAGCCTATCACTTTAAGAACAAAAGCCTATCTTTAAGAACAACATTGAATATGTCACAACGTTCAGAACTTCAGGCCATTTTTATTCAATGTGGAACAAAACAAAGCTAGATAATCTAGATTTAGTCTAGATTGTTTCGTACATATCTGGACGTCCGAAAATTGGGTGTGGCGCGAGATATTTGCAACTTTATTTTAAGAATGGTTCATCTAATGCATGTACCTGATTGACTTCACTTTTCTAATATGAGATGGAAAAGGGAGAGATGTACGAAACGTCACACACGCACACGACAGGATGCACGCACACTTATTTACACACAAACACACACACTTACAAACACTCACATACACACACACACACACACACACACACACACACCACACACACACACACACACACACACACACACACACACACACACACACACACACAGAACCATGGACGTGCAGAAAAAAGATAAGGAATCATGTAGAATGCTGGGACAAGTCAGTTAATTATTGTCACGAATGATTGTCATTCGTTATCGCCAAGTTTTTTACCACCACAAGACAGCCAGGCCAGCAAACCAGACTTTTCAAATGTACAAGACTGGATGAAAAAATGTGCATAATGCATAAATAACTGCCTTGAAGCTGAGGCTGAGAATAGAAATGTAAGAGGACAAGCAGAGATTAGGCTTTTCAGATCGACAAAACAAACGACGGACGTTTCAGCAGATCTGCTTACATCAGCAATTACAGTAAACATGTGGAACAAACAAACAATAAGGCATAGACAACACTCCACCCCTGGGACCCAGCTGGGCCAGGGTTATTGATGTAGGAACCTTTCTAACACTAATGGGGGATTTATTTTCGTTTGGGATATAGGTGACCCCCCACTTGTGTAGGCGGTGGGAGGGAGTAACAATGTAACATCCTAGAATAAGAAAGAATGTAAACTCCCTGAATGAAAGTAACAAACAACTAACCAACGCCGGCGCCAATCAGAAAGGAGTGGGACCAAAAAAAAAAGGCATAGAAAAGCGAATAAAAATGAATAAAACCCTTCCCAAGTGGAAAGGAAACATGTATTATACTTGGACTATTATATTTGGCTACTGTATTTTATAGGGCGTAGTCGTGTTTTCTTTCCATTCCACTGGGCTGTTACTCATTTCTATTCACTTTTTATACTTCTAAGTTTGTTTGTTTGTTTGTTTCTTCCACATGTTGATCTTTGTTGCTGAGGGAGGTATTTGTTTGTTTGTTTCTTTCTTTAATGTTTTATCGTTGTTGATAAGAAGGGTATTATCTGCCGAATTGTCCTTTATATTGTTTTGGTAATTTTTGTAAAGCTTAGGTTAGTACTCGCTTGTTCCTGTACTTTTCTATATTGTATGGTCAAAATGAAAGTCCGCTGACTGGTTGGTGCTTGAAATTGATGGACAAGCTTGAGAAGTATGGCCTTTCAGAGAAACAGATAACATAGAGAGAGAGAGAGAGAAGAAGAAAAAGAAGAAGAAGAAGAAGAGAGACTGAGAGAAAGAGAGCGAGATATTCAGAGAATGAGAGAGAAAAAGAAATTGGAAAGGAGACAGAAAGAGGGAAGAACCTTGTCAAGAGTTATGAGTTATGATGACTTGATAGTTTGTTTAGTTTTTGTCGCGCAGGCGTCTGAGGTCATTGTACAAAGTGAGTAGATGGCATTGTATCTCGTGCGCACGGATTACGAATATCTGGAAGTAGGTGAGCGGGGGGNAAACAAGACTTATAAAAAGGGTTGAGAGCAAGCACGAAAGCCGAGCTATACTTAATAATACTACCTGTATGAGTGTGTCGCTGGGAGCGACTGTGTGTGCGCATGAATACCGCCAAGTCTTGGTAAGTGTTGAAAGCTAGTATAACGATCGCGAGTCTTGGGAGCGCATGGTAGAACCAGTGAAATGTGTATATAATAGATATTCATTTGAATGATTGTGTGCTAGTGTTTTTTTTATTGTAGGGTGAATGGATTTCTTTGAACGACTGGAGATTTTCAGGTGCGTCGAGTAAATTAGGATGAAAGCTCAATCTTAATAAAGTGCAGGGATCTTCTCTAGCGATAATTCCAGGAGGATGGAAAACCCAGGTACTCTGAAAATAACTTAACTTGTAAGAGTAAATGAGTAAATTAATAATTTTGTTATAATATCTTGTTCCAGGCTTTAAGGGCGGGGAGCGTGAGACGCTTTCCCCGACGTTGTAAAGAGGGCGCTTGGCCCAGGAGGTACACCTGCCTGTCGCATCGGCCCTAGGTACTGGAGATGGCGGCGTAGAGGACCTATAGAGAGTGGGAACACCTTTTCCTGAGTTACGTAATACTAATTCTATTTCGTACACGGAATCATATCATCAGCATTGTTTGAGTTTCAGACAAGGGCATTTTTGTTGTTCCTATAGGGAGAATCATTCTCCCTATGGTACATAATGATATATTGAACCTTTTTTGTCCATAGAGATACTTAATCATCTCCTCAAACTAAGTTATTGGTTTTCACTGGATTGTTATATTACTTCATCTGGTATTGCAAGTTTCAGCTGTTGACTGCTTGTTTTTATAAATGAGTTCTTGAAAAGGAGAGATGCAATTTGCATGGAACTCGCATGGTGGGAAGATTGGTTCACTACTGAAATCAAGTTACTTGTGTTATATTGTCCGCAGGACTCTTGTAACTTACTTTGGACTCTGATGAACCATCCAAAGCTGAGGACTGTGATTTGGATGGTAATGTTATATATTTTTCCCTCTCCCTTTAATTAATCATGTATTTCAGTACTGAATATTTTATTGCTTAATTTTTGCACCCATATTTCATTGAACCTGAAATGTGAGGCAAGACTGGACCTAAAAGCTTTGGAGAAAAGCCATCACAGTATTTATGAACATGGGCATTAAATAAAGGTGCAGATGGACTGACAAAAAATCAAAAGACTTTATCAAGACTTTTTTTCAGCATCATTACATTTTTCAAAGGGCAAACCACAAACCAAGGAAGATCTTACAGTGCAGCTTGATTTTTAAGTATTGCAGGTACTGCTAGACTAGTAAAGAATGAAGCGCAATTATTGTATACTATTGCAATGGAAAGTTTCTCAGTTTCAATTTACCTCACATGACATGTTTCTACAATAATGACATGATAGTGTAAAATTGAAAATGAAGATTAATAATTTAACTTTCTTTTGTTTCAACAGAGCTGATGCGTTCTTTCAATACCAGGGTAATGAAGTCAAGCCACAGACTGCAGTTGCAACCTGAGAAAGCATCAGACTTGTCATTCATCAGTCAATCCTATAGACCTACATACACAACTACAGGGGTTTTGGAGACATCACCAAAGCTGCAGATCTCCTCATTGTGGCTGGCATCTTTAAAGAAATAGCCCTCTGTCAGCAACCTGGATTTACTCTCCTGGACATTTTGGCAGGAAACTTCACACTCACTGGAAATCTCCAAGTGTCAGGAATCAAAAAGTATGACAAGCCATGTGTGTTGAAAAAACTGACATTGATTTTTAGGGCAGGAGTAGGAGAAGAGTTAAAAGAAAACACCACTCATTACAGCACACATGAATAGATTTAGAGGTGAGTTAAGAAGGAACCAGCTGAAAACTGCTCTAGAAAACTACAGTCAGACAACAACATGGGCCATCAGCAGAGATACGTTTTGCTAAATTTTGAAAACAGCAAATGTAACATCTATTTAGGGATGCATTCTGTTTAATTTTAGTATCTGAATACAACAAAACAGAGGTCTTCCAAACAGCTTAGAACCTCTCCTTCAACAAGGCAACATCAGTCCAGTCTTAGACACTCAGTGAGGGTCTGTATAAGTAAATGTCAATGAATTTTCAAGAATGCCCACTCATTCTATCAATATCATACCTGCATCAATAAATACTGTGCTGAATATGAAATCTTGAAATGTTCAGGACCTTCTAGTTATCCAAGGGGCTTTACATCCTCTCTTGAATGTCCTGTAAACATTAAGAAAATCAGTCATGTGATTTCAGAAAGTCATGCCAATTGTCTTATCTATCATCTTTCAGTCACATCAAGTTCACCATTCTGGTACCAACTTCATGTTCAATTTTCTTACTTTCAAATCCTGTTTCATAATAAAAGTGGAAGCAAAAACATATAAATCTAATGCTTTATAATTTTACAGGGTTGAATTCTGGCAGTTGAGAAAACAAATTCCTCATCTACATATGACTATAATCACTTGAATGGACTAGTTCTGAAATTCCTTTAATCTACTAAATTACTTTTGTGTAATATATTTCAGAGTAGCAAGAATAAGAGACAGTATCCTTTCATCACATAGATCTATGTGGGACACTGCTGACTAGATATGAGAGCAGAAAATGCTTCAAATTAAGATTTAATTTAGCCACATTTCATATTAAGGATAACTGACAACATAACAAAGCACATGTTTTTAAAGTTGAAAAATGTTTGGCAAAATGCTAGCTCCACAA
Source organism: Ellobium chinense (assembly GCA_033807755.1). NCBI lineage: Eukaryota > Metazoa > Mollusca > Gastropoda > Ellobiida > Ellobiidae > Ellobium > Ellobium chinense. The sequence goes on along the minus strand of JAWQUT010000081.1, from coordinate 24,870 downwards.
CAAGGATGTTCATGATATATAATCACATAATAAACCAAATATGGAAGTCAAGCTCTGGATTTCAGAGTGACTAAAAAGTGATTTCTTTTATGCTTGTCCAAGTCAGCTAATACATATATTTGGGATGGGCAGCTAGTATTTGACAAAGTGGATTGTCTTTTAAGTATGAAGGGAGAAGTGATACTTTCGCCTAAAATATACTGTAAAGTTCAGGTCACTGTTTTTCCATGTTTAATGACAGGGGTGGAATAATAAGAGGACTGTGGTTTTAATTTCTCTCGAATGCTACATGTGATTGCACTAGTTTCTTCACAACACTCTGTTTTTTCAAAGACTTGTTGTATATAAATCTGATATGAGTTTTCCATTTGAAGTAGCTGTTTATCTTGAATGTCTGTGAGGAGGACGGCACTCTCCCTTTATTTCATTTTTTTCTGGTGGGGAGGAGGAGGAGGCGGGAGGAAACAGCGTCACTGCTGTCTTACCTCTGATGAATTCATTCCTCCAGTCTTCCTCCAGACTTGCTATTGCTTCTAAGAATTTGATAACTGCTCGTTCCAGGTATTCAGCAGCGAGTTCATATTGCACTGCTTGTAAGAAATAAACAAATTTTAGTGGCTGATATGAAGTGTCAGTGGTGTATATGGAAAGGAATAATCATACAACACACCACAGTGACACAATGGCAAGCAGTTTCACCTTCTGATTCTGACTTTTTCTGAATTCATTTTGGTTCTGGCCTGTTGATGGACGAGCAAGTTCAAGAATTTTGCTTTGACAGGAGAATGGACATTTTCAAAATGGTTTGTAAAATATATAGCAAAAGTAAACTAAATGAAAACAATAGAAATTTCAATAGCAATATGTGACTGGATCTAAACGTACCCATCTCACTGCCCATCCAAACATTATTTTTGTTATCAATTTAGTAACGGTAGCAGAAATATTACAGGCTACTTTTACCCGGAGCTTCATAGATGTGAAGAAGTCTAGTCTAAATTTCTTCTGGTTTAAAAGTATTGACCACAGCAATGAAGGTTTCATTTTTTATACATTTTTGTTTGGTTGGTGGTGGGGGAGGGGGGGTGTGCAAAGAATCTCTCCTTCATCCAAAATAAGATCCAGTCGCTATGTTTGCAGGTGAGGCTTTGCTGGCTGAACACAAATTCAATTCTGAAAAAATGTAAGTCAGACTATAATTTGGCTGATCAGCTCACAGATACAATTGTCTTCTTCGCCTCGGCTTTTTAGACTTGGTACACTGGAGTAATTGGTACTGGTCCTATTTGAAAAATATCGCAAAATTATACACGATCATACCTCTAGACGAATGCCTTAGACTCCAAATCTAAACCTTACTTTACATCAATGCAGTGTTACTCAATCTTCCACTTATGGTGACTTGACAGTATGGTTGAAGACTTAGAGTGGTGTAGTCTAGGTCTAATCAATGCATAATAATATCTCCCAGAATATCTACCACCAATGGATTAAAAAGAGTCTAGACTAGACTAGATCTAGTCTTCTTAGAAGACTTTGTGGCCAAGCTTGACCATCAGATCTATGGGTATGAATTCCGAATGAGAATCACACCTAGGCCTTCTCTCAGGTTTTGATGACAATAACAGTCTAAGAGTAAGATAATCTAAATGAATTGTATCACTACCACAAGCGATGCTATTCCGAGAGACAGTCCAAACCTAGATCTATGTTCCTGTTTCGATGAACATCAGGGTTAGGGACTCGCCTTGACTGATGCTCCTGTCTTTGATGGGCATTAGGGTTAGGATTAAGGGAAGGGTTATGCTTATGGAGCAGGATTAGGGGGTAGAGTTCGGGTTATATTAGTAGACATGGCCTCTGTTTAGGAATGCGAGTCTGATTCAGAATATTCTTTCCGAAAAATGAGTCTAGACTGGTGGCAAATCAACTAAATGAGCTCACTTTCTTTGACGCCTAGATCTAGATCTATCCGCCGATTTACGCTGTTTTGCAACGGGTACATGGAAAGTGTTTCAGGAAACTCTGACGCCTGTCCTTCTTTTCTGTTGCCATTATGTGAGCTGGTAAACTCTCTAAGTCAGGGTGAGGTGCCTGTTTCTTCGTCCGCGATAACATCGTAAAAAAAATTGTGGCTTCTGGTAGTGGGCCGGTATCGAATCGGAGTACTTTCGGAGGTACTGGTATCGGCGAGTGTTGAGTACTTTTTATATTTTCTTTTTTGCAGCCTAGTAAGCCTGTTTGGCGTTGTTGTTGTTTTTTTTTTTTGTCTCATACATTTCTTTTCAGCCCCAAAAAGCGTGCACCCTTTTCGTTTTCTCTGGGAGATATTTCTATATGGGAGCCTTTCTTTTTCAGTTCATCTTCGGAAAAATCATTACATTAACATGTCTCAACGCATCTTACCAAGAAGATTGCTTACAATATTTGTTGTTTTGCTAATGAATGGTAGACTTGAAGCAATATTGTCATTTGATATGACCTATTATATTGTTATTTCATTGAAGACCTTACAGGACCATAAATTATCCTGGTCAGTGCGACATGACTTGAGAGGACAAAGTCAAGAAACAGCAAAGTTGTCACAAACAGCAGTATTCGTTGTAATTTAATGATACAATTTTGAATTCAAAAAAAGAACAAGAGTCAGCACATTCTGATGAAAAGTTGTAATTTGGACTTGCTCTGATTTAAATGATTAATTTATTGAGTGCAGTCGTAGAAGGTAAGTACTCATTAAAATGTCCTGTTTCGTATCGATATATAGTCTAAATGGTGTATCCGCCCAACGTTACAAGTAGCTCCCCTGTCTGGATGTAAACAAAGCTTACCTGCCTTTGATTGTCATGCAATTTCACGAACGCTACTGCGCAAATTGAAATTTCCACGTTCGTTAATCTCAAGAACGCTATTGCGCAAGCTGTCTGTTATGGTTTATAAGTCTTGCATCCAGCCAGTTGCCCGCTCACATCGCTTCATATTATTATAACCCCAGCAGGCCAGAGGACTCAAGGGCATTCTCAACTCTTTGTAAAGATTATTTATGCCGCTGCCATTTCCAAGCGCTGATAATGAGCGTTCCACTGAGGGGCGAGAGATTCTGAAAAAGGGGACAAAGTAAGACTGGGCCTTACAATGCACATAACAAAGTACTTACGAATTACAGATCATATTGTTTACCATCGTAAGAATTATGTCAGTGCATCGGTGCTGAATGTAACCCTACAAGCCTTCAACATGCAGAGTTGATAGTATTCTTACAATGGTAAGAGATCCCTTCTTGGACCCTGGCCTGCGTGAACCAGAGCCTTGGTCCGGCAAAGAACATATCGGGAGGTCATCACAGATTATTTGATTATAAGAAATTTTTGTTTTTGACATCTGTTTGGGAATGCGCACTCCCTGTTGCTGCTAAAGATTGCAGGAGCCTAATTGGTCCATAATCTTTGGACTATGAAGTCAATGATAGCAGAGTATAAAATATACTCTTGGGTAGATTATGTGGAAATATCGTAAAACATGAAACCAGACCGCAAACGTGGTGAAATTCAGTCCTGAATTTGTAAAAAGATTAATTGTTGCAGGCAATTTTTTTCCCAGTGGATTTAGAGGATTTCATGTGTGCGGGCCTATGGTCTACAAAAGAAAGCCAAATTTTTTACCCCTTTTCATCTAAATTAAAATTGTGACAAATCTAAATGAAGGACTTTCACTGTTAAACAGTATATAATTATAATGTGATATCAGTAGCGGCACCAGATCTGCAGACTAGCCTTGGCCATCTCGGAGGAGAAAATTATATTGAATGGCTCATTGAGGCTTTTACAATCAGGCTCCTGCAACCTAAAGGATGCTCAATCAGATACAGTGCAGCAATACATTCTAAAAGAGGGGAGTTAATACAAAATCTAGGTAGGTGGGCAATGTTTGCCTGTATGTGAGAGAGTAGATGGCATAAGAAAAGGAATCGTGTTGAGTAGAGAATGAATTGTTTCACAGATTCAGGTCTGTGATTGTATGTTTAATTGTATGTCTATCTAAGCCGTTTTCACTTGTTGGAAAGCGCATAAAATTGTGAATTTTTACAGTTTGAAAGTGCTACACTATTAATATTATTCAATTATTATATGCCTGACGCATCATTTCATAATTCATAAATGTTATTTTCTAGATTAACTACACAGGCATTCAGTGAATACATAATTTCTCCAAGTTTGTTTTTTTTTGAAAANGGGGGGGGGGGATTTATGCGACAGGCTGTCACATGTGGTTACAATTATTTCCATATTTCAACTTTGCAGTGTATTCTGTTCCACTCACACAACCAAACAACCAACAAAAACATAATCAACAAACAAAATACACAAACAGTATTTTATGCAGTTAATTCCCCTACACTACGCCTGCTTGTTCCAAAAATGTGTGACAGTCACACCACCATATTGATATAGTTATGACATTATAGCCGTAAAAAAGCACTCAGTGAGATATTTTGGTTTACTTTTTAATGTGCACTACTATTAAAGTCTATTCCTAAGAGAGGTCAATCCTTCCACAATGTTTAACACGATCAGGTAACTTCGAGTTATCTTGATATACACAACAAACTATAAGATACACTAGACTATATCTCTTTAACGCGAAACATGCCAAAAAGGAAAAGCCTTAGATTCAGATCCATACCAATGTCCGCACTAAGCTACATAAAAATAAAAGCAACTGCAAAATGGATAAATAAGACAGTGAATAAGATGCAAGATTCTGTTTACGACTTTAAAATGATTTGAACACATAATTTAACAGTTTTGATTGATATCGAACCTTCTAATTAGTTTTAAAAAATATTTCAATTTTCCTGAAAAAAGAACTTTTGTCTGAAAATTTGGTCTTTATATATTTTTAGAATTCTTGAGATTAAAACGGTGTTGAATTATAATTATGTGTTCAAATACTGTTGTTTTTTTTAATAAAAGGAACCTTACCGCTGTTTTATTATCCTAAATTTTAACTTTGAGGAATATTGAGCTTCCAATATCTAAGTTAAAACTTCATGTTGTGCCATCCTGTCATTACCGTTGGAAGGCAAGCTTTATCGATAAAATAAGGACTGCCCCGACTCAGAAGGATTTAATAATAAAAAATAAATAAATACGACTTTATTTACCCCGTAGGGAAATTGTTTTACAATGTCATACTGTGTTAAACATCTCATTCATAATACAACACATATAACAATACACATCATACATGTAAATACATAATATTACAAATGAAATGCATAACAAAGTCATTGCTGGTCGCCAGCGGTGCAGCGCCCTGGTCCCCCCAGCTCTAAGGCCAGGTACTCATTTACACCTGAGTCGAGTGAGGAAATGGAAGCGAAGTGTCTTTCCCAAGGACACTACAAAGTAAACCGCCCAGCTCGCGAGTCAAACACATAAACCTTAGACTTGAAAGTCTTCAATTTCTGAGTACGTCTCACAAACCGCACGGCCACGCTGTTTTCATATTTAAAATACTAGACGTTTTTGCATCAATTTTCTTCACAATGACGTTCGGGGGGACAGTAAACTAGCTACCTCCAAAGTTTCCATGCAGTATGAATTGTTTTACTCGTAAAATTAGGGAATTTAGAGGGGAAA
>JAWQUT010000081.1:3552-17753 GCA_033807755.1 Ellobium chinense | reverse complement strand
AAAACAAAATTCTGGTCCACCTCTCTCCAACAAGTCGAGTTGTTTTTTTTCTTTTTGGTCCTCGCCTGTGATGGTCTTTGCACTTCCTTGTATTCAGAATAGTTAGGTGTAACAAAATCTAGATATACAAGGTAAGATAAGAATAACTTTATTATCCATAACATGGAAAACTGTCTTGGTTGCAGTACTCACGTAATAGTAATAACATGGATCACGACATAACAAAAGACATTAACATTCTTCGCACACATCCCGACGTCCAGAAACATGACATACATAAAAGTTCGCAGTCATCGTCACAACAGAAACAAACCACTCACTCGGCACATTCGCTCACGTCGACTCCGTGCCCTCTCACTCAATAAAGCATGATGTGCACTGTGCTACAGACAGGATTTTTCAACTTGTACAACACATTTTTTTTAATTAGGTATTTTCAGTTCCATCACGTGACCTAGGAAATCTTGCTCACACATTGGTTTGTTTACATGCTCTGCTTATGTATGATTACTCGTCATTTATCAAAATATCCTAGCTATCCCTAGATCACGTGGTGTAACTGACCCGTCTGAAAATACCCCATTCACTGTGACAGTCTCATACCACTTGGACTGAATGTGGCACAAAGGAATTAAGTATTTTCAGCTCCATCACGTGACCTAGGAAATCTTGCTCACACGTTGGTTTGTTGGCTATCTCCTGGGACAGGACCGCTCGTGCATTAATACAGTTCATTTAGTCATTGGTTTAGCTACAAGATCGGTCCTATCCCGTGATTGTACCGGTTTGTTTACATGCTCTGCTTAGGTATGACTACTCGTCATTTATCAAAATAGCCTAGCAATCCCTAGATCACGTGGTGTAACTGACCCGTCTGAAAATACCTCATTTCGACATCTCTCTGTTCTACTCGAGTGAGACAAAAGTCTGCCACTTCGTACTGATGTTTTATATTTGTAGAAAAAGTGATGTTTAGTGTCAGGGAGGATTTTCTTTACTTTATCGGTGGTTGCGTTCACGTATAACTCATCAATAGATGGTAAGGTGGTATTTATTATGTTTTTGTGCTTTTTTTGATAATGTGATTCATCTTGTTCTTATCATTGTTTGTGATGTTGCCGGCCCAGCATGTTACACCAAAAGTAAATATACTTTGAAGGTTTGAGGTATAGAACAACTGGAGGATAATTGTGTATCTTACAATATCTGAGCCTGCGAAAAAATATAGACGCTGGTTTGCTTTTTTATTTATCAATATGGTGGTGCCACGAAAGTCTATTGTCGACAGTGACGCCTAGGTATTTATATTTTTCAACTAGTTCCACATCCTGACCATTGATCATCAGAGGGATTACAGGACTCTTCTTCACGCGATAATCAGTTATCATTTTCTTGGTCTTATATTCAGAAGAAGGAAATTGTCTTCACACCATTGAGTAAACTTTGTAATCTGATTAAAATCATTTTCTTCGTTGCTTGATATCAGACCGACAATAGATGAGTCGTCTGCAAATTTAAGTATTGGGGTATTGTCGAAGCAACTGCGGAAATCGTTGGTGTAGGTGGTATACATGACAGGTGATAATACACACCCTTGGGGTGCAGCTGTATTAGTAGTTATAAAGGGAACACCCGTTTTGGGCACCCCGTTTTGGGCACATATATAATCGTATTCGGCTGATATTATATCTACAGTCTTATCCTCAGTTGGTAGTGACTTTCTCTATGACAGGTTTTTTTTGTGTGTGACAGGCTATGTTAGCTATACTTATCAGCACACTTGTATTTATAGCATAAAGTTTTGTGTGTGTAGCCATGCGGGTTTAACTTTTTCACAAGTTTTACCGCCGCTTTGAGTACGACGTAGGTAGATAATCGTGATGAGAAGTAAGGAGGAAAAAAGTTATTTACACATGGTACGTGTGTACCGAGTATCGGAGGTCGTACCTAAAACATGCTTAACAAGTTCAATGAGGGCAAGGAAATTTTGTTAGTGCATGTGGGTTATAATACCCACCCTTAATGCCACAGCTCAAACTTGGAGCTGGACAAAAACTATCTAGATAATTTTTTTCTGTATGTTGTGTCCTTCACAGAGTTCCTGGCAGCTGGAAAATGAAGGGGACAGCCAGAAATTAGGGCTGATCATGGCAGTAATAGCGTAGCCACTGAGCGCACCTAGATAATCGTGATATTATAGTGGTTTTCGATACTTAGTCAAAATTGAAACGATAGACTACAAAAATAGTGTGCCCAAAACGGGTCAAATTAGAGCTACCTGAGAGTGCCCAAAACGGGTATGAAAACGAAGGTGTGTGCCCAAAACGGGTGCACCGGTTATAAATGATGATTTTGCTTCATTCAGTTTAACATACTGTGGACGTGCTGTTAGAAATTCAAGAGTCCACTTCAGAAGATGTTCTGTTATATTCAGATCTTGCATTTTTTTAATCATGAGATGGGACTGAATAAAATATTACAAGCCGAGGAGAAATCTATAAATTGAACTCTGAAGTTATTTCTTGGCGTATCTAGTCTAGGTGTTTATAAATATTTTCTAATAAATATTTTCTGGACTGTCAATATGCAAACTAATGAGGATCTAATTGGTCTTTTATTTCTGACTTGAGATGACGCAGTACGAGCTTCTCACAGCATTTCATTACAATCGAAGTCAACGCAATAAGTCGTAAGTCATTTTTGCAGTTTAATTTGTTTTTTGTTTTTGTTTTTTTTTGGAACAGGGATAATTTCAGATGTTTTCCAGATTGTGGATATATAACTTTAGGTAGTGAAAGAGAGATTAAAAAGAGTGGAAAAAATTAGTGCCAGTTGGTCTGCACATAATTTTAAAATTTTACCACTATTTTTGTCCGGTCCTGATGCTTTACTAGTCTAGAATTTATTTGCCTGGATAGTTCCTTTACTTCCTGCTCTGTTGACAGATTGAGTGTTTCACTCTCACAAGAAAAGCTATCTCTCAGCTCTCTATGGACAGCTGAGAAGTTATGAGTGTCAAATCGGGAACAGAATTTGTTTAACTCATTTGCATACTCAGTTTCATTCTACACACTGACATGCGCGAGCACTGACTCATATCCTGTGACCTTCTTGAGCCCTGACCAGCATTTTTTGACATTATTACATTTAAATGCCCTCTCAATTTTTTCTCTAAAATCTTGTTATTATAAACTTTTATTTTTATAAATAACACATTTTTTTGCTTCTGAATAACTTACTGGGTCATGGCTCTTGCAAGCCTTATTTTTGGCAACTAACATATGTTTCAGTTCTTTTGTCACCCTGGGCTTGTTGTTAGAATATATAGTCACTTTTTTTCTTGGGCATGACGACCTCTTGACAGAAAAGAATATATGCATTTACTGTTTCAGTGAGTTCATCTGAGCTGGTGCTTGCCTCAATAAAAATATTTTAGTTCGTAGAGTCAAAACGACCTTGTAAGGCTTTGTATGTGTGAATTTGTATGATCTAACAGATGATTCGAGGTGAAAAGATTTTTTGGCTTAATCCGGTAATGGTCCCGATCAATGCTTGTTCGGCAATATAGAGAACATACCGTCCAACATAAAAACCTGGCCATTTTTCCGAGTTTTAATGTATTCATGGTGACTCCTAGACCTGACCTGACCTCGGAACTAGTACATGTTAACTCTTGTGTGCGTGGTTTTTGAAATGGGCCGTTACTATGATTTACGTGCACGGATTTTTTTTTTATTCATGTTATGAATAAGTATGGCTGAAAGTAGCTCTAGTAGAAGGAGACGGATTTTCGAATTGTGGAAAGACATTCAAGATATCATTGGGCCTGCTAGCCAGTGGCCTAAAAAAATACGTGCATTATTTTGGTGTCAAGGCATAAAACACTGGGACCGAATTTTGTTAGCCGCTTTTGTGTACGTGAATGGCTTAGATCCCATTATTTTTATGGAATGGGTCCATTTAAAAAAGATATGCCGAGACAAAAGCGGAGAAACTCACATTGAAAATTTATTTAAATACTTTAAAGAAGGACGTTATGCCCATTCCCTATACGCCTGGAATAATTCTGCACATCGATACGAATATATTGACGGGACACCAAAATATTATGGCCGTTTTCTAAGGAAATAATGGTAAGTGCTATGTATTATATTTCATTTCATGATACAGTCTCACTCTAGAGATATCAGTGCTATTGTTCGAAATTCCTACTTTACATTCAAACTGCCAAGTGTGTAACTCTAAATGAAGAGCATTGTCTATTACTGAGGGAATTTATATGTTTACAATTTTTATGTATTTTCCTTCACCTTTCGGTAACATTGGCTTGTTAACCATGTATGCATGATTGCATGATTTCTATTACATGTGTGTGTGAATACATAGGAAATCTTGCTCACACGTTGGTATGTTTACATGCTCTGCTCATGTATGATTACTCGTCATTTATCAAAATAGCGTAGCAATCCCTATATCACGAGATGTAACTGGCCCGTCTGAAAATAAATCATTTACAAATGTTGACTAGTCTAGACTACCGTTAACCTCCACCCACAAAGGGCCTCGCACGTGAACATGTAATCACAGCTGATTGCTTTTTTCCGCACATGCACAATAGCAGACGCAAGTTGTATTGTGTCATTGCTTGTAGTATGTTTGCAGTTCCATTAGTCCGTTGAGTGATGTTTTCATGGCTGGAAATTTCAGACGGTCCAAGACTAATTGGAAAGATATACACTTTGAAGATTTCTCTGTGCCTGGAAGTGTAACGCTCGGCTCCTACAACGTTTATACTAAATTGCTTTTAACTAATAACTCCGAAGCTAAATAGCTCCTCCACTGTATTTATATGCTCTTCATTTCGTCTGACGCTTGCTCGTAGATTGTTTTAACTGTGATGCTGTTTATTTAGTATGACGCTGGTTGCTTAGAGGAGCTAGCGTCAGACTAAATGAACAGCATCACACCTGATAATACGAACACGAATCCTCACATATGATAATTTTGTTAAGTAATAATAATGATTAAAATGGTATATTAGTTATATTCACATCAAAGTTTTTTTCTTTTACAGACAACATCGTACGGTATATCGATAATTATAGTGTGTTATAATAATAGTTAATTCAATGTCATTTTATAGTCCTGTTCCAGCCCCGTCTTTGTTTTCGGTATTGTTTGTACAGTCCCGGTAATTTAATAGTCCTGTTACAGCCCCGTCTTTGTTTTCGGGATTGTTTGTACAGTCCCGGGCACTTATCACATACCTCATTTCCGTATTAGTTTCGGGATTGTTTGAACAGTCCCGCACACTTATCACCTTCCTCTTTTGCGTACCTTTTCTACCCCCAAAACAATCCAAGCCCCTTTTTGCTTGGGCATTGGATCCCCAAAAGAAATCCCTTTTCTGGAAAACACTATAGGTAGTTCAGGTCAGTGCATGTGTTTGGCCCTATATATACTAATCCTGTAATAACCCCGACGATGCCGGTAATTAACTAATCTCCTCATAGCCCCGAAACTTTTCGGGGCTGTAACGGGATTAGTTATTAGTGTAGGTGTTTGGCCCTATATATTCTAATCCTGTAATAGCCCCGACGATCCCGGTAATTAACTAATTCCCTCATAGTCCCGAAGCTTTTCGGGGCTGTAACGGGATTAGTTAATATGTCTCTAAAGTAGGTCGCCGACCTATCATTCTTGAATATATTAAACATCGTTCGATAATCACCATGTCACTTCCGCCTTTTCCGAGCACTCCAATCGGGGGTGCTCGGAAATGGCGGTAGTGACGTCATCACTGTTTACAAAAGACTGTCGGGACCATTACCGGATTAGTCCGATTTTTTTTTCTCAAGTTTAACAAGTTCGAAGATTTTTTTTTCCTCAAAGCTAAGTTCGAAGATTTTTTTTTTTTCAAAGCTAAGTTGTTCAAAGATGGGCAAAACATGCCATGCACCTCTTAAACTCTGTCTAAGGGTAAAAGAAAGTCCATCGTGTCACATATTTGTTTTTAAGGCTAGTCACCTTCACCTTGATGCAGTTCACCTGTACTGTGAACCCAAAGCTCTCGTAGGTTAGAGTGCAAGAACGTCATTATCTCATTCAAATGTGATAGCAAAATCTGTTAGTTTACCAGGTGCTAGTTACTCGCTAATTCTGACTTAAAACATCGTGAAAGCGCATACAAATTACTTTCTATCGTGCTGGTGCATATCTGAACCGAAGATGTCTGAAATATGATAATTATACTCAGAGGCAAAAGAAACGCGAAACATTAATAACAAAAAGAGTGCACTAAAATTAACAACGGTTTATCATAGTTTGTAAGTGAAATTTAATTTTTCAAATTTCAACACTCGTAAGCGTGTCAGTGGATGAATGTTTCAGTAATTGTTTTACGTCACTGGATTGAGTCTATGACTTTGACCTTGGAGCATAAAGTCAATACCGCGTGTGACCTCCGTTGGCTGCAATGACAGCTCTGCATCTTCTTGTCATAGAGCTGACTAGTGTGTTGATTTGTCCATTTGGGATCTGCGCCCACACATGGCCAATGGCTGCAGCCAGTTGAGGAGCTGTGCGTGGTCGTGGTCTCAGCTGGTTGAGCTCTCTCTGGACAGCATCCCAAACGTGTTCGATGGGGTTGAGGTCAGGCGAACGGGACGGATGAGGCAAAAGATTGATGTTGTTCTGCCCCAGAAACTGTTGTGTTGCACGGGCAGTGTGAGGTCTCGCATTGTCTTGCTGAAAAGAAAGTTTTGATGCCTCTGGAAAAAGGGCACCACATGAGGCTGAAGAACTTGGGCGATGTATCGCTGAGCTATGACCCCATTTCCTTGTCCACGACCCAGATTCTGGAAGACGACTGGTCCAATCCTTTGATTCAGGGCGATTGCTCCCCAAATCATGACGCTTGCACCTCCCCAAGGGTCTCTCTCTAAGACGTTGGCATTGGCGTAGCGCATCAGGTCTCTGCGCCACACACGGATGCGTCCATTTGCAGGGTCAACGCAGAATCTGCTTTCGTCTGTGAACAGCACTCGTCTCCACTGTCTATTCCTCCAGTTGACGTGCGCCTGAGCCCACTGGAGGCGGTCACGGCGATGCCGAGGGGTCAGAACTGGTCTACGACATGGCCTCCTGCACTGGAGGCCCGCAGCTTGCAATCTCCGCCTCACGGTTCTGCTACTCAGTGCTCGTCCAGTTCTTCCGATGGTGTTCCGGGCGGTCTCAGCGGCTGTCTGGAACGGATCTACCCGGTTCTGGCGCACGATGAGGCGGTCCTGGGCAGCAGTTGTCGCCCTTGGTCTACCACTTCTGGGGAGATCCCTGGTGGCGTTGGTGGCTCGAAACCGGTTCTGCAGTCTGTAGATGGTGGACACGTGGACGCCTAGAGCAGTTGCCACACGATCAACTGAGTCACCAGCCTGCAGCCGTCCAATGGCCCTCTCACGGTTTTCCGGTAAAAGTCTTGGCATCTTGATACTGCTTTCTGTTTCAACTGAATCTTACATTTCGAGGCTTCGAATTTATAGGCCACGCCTACGTGACCTCATGAGCACAAACTCAGAAATCGAACGATGTTACAAGTGAGTACCCGTGGGCTGTTTTCATTGTTTACTTGTTTGTGGCGTAAGCGACCAATCAAAACACTGAAGTGCTCGAATGAGGTCGCTTTAGAGGGTTCAGACCATTGCTCAATAGGATATGTAAATAGTACTCACATTTGGAAACTTTTATTTGCTCTGTTAGCACGATGGACATTTCGCGTTACTTTCGCCTCTGAGTATATATTGAAGTTTACCAAAATCAAAGGGGTGGAACGTGTTATTCAAATGGTCAAAGGTCTAGGTCAATGAGTGCAAACAACCCTTGTGAAATGATTTTTTCACAAACTACACACAGCTGATGGCATTATATTTTTGAAATTGTTTTAAAGAAACAATAATTTTAAATTATGATAGGAGACTGAAAAAAAGTTGATGTTTTTATACATTTTAAAGCCCGGTTTCTCAGTTTAGCAAATTCTTCCACAGAAACGGTTAGAATTTTTTTTTTAAATTTGCGACAGGATTTGGTAATGTCTGAGTGTAGATTTTGACTGAAGCCCATGTTATGTCTAATTATTATATTTAAAAAATTCCTGGTACATTTCGACACCTCTAACGGGGTCAACGATCAATGAGTGCAAAACAACAAAATGTCTTTGTCCAAAAACTACATAGAATGCTAGAATTGCTAAGAATATGTTCAGTTTTTATTTAACAAAGTTTCAAAATCCAATTATGTCAACAACAACAAAAAAATTTAACTTTTTTTGTGGGGGAGGGGGAAGGAGGGGAAGGGGCTCAGACTATTTGTGAATTCTATTCACCTCAATTTATATGACTGACTGCATTTTCTGTTCTATATAAAGACATCATCAAGGTTTGACTCGTTTGAGTAGATTTAACTCGACTAGGTGGGAAAGAGAAAAACAAAATTAAAAATCATAGCAGAGAAACGAAGAAACTCAAATGAAGACTGGAAATAGTGTCTGAGGTTGTTAAGTTGTCATGGACTAGACTATGTGTGATGAATGGGTGCTAATATATATTATTACCTAACTGATTTTGTATGGAACCCAATAATGCGGCTTGCGTCTGTTAATTTTAATCTGTTAAAAATCCAAGTACTAAGTAATTTATGACGTCCGAGGTTCAACTGAGGAGAGATGGGCTGAAGAAAGTGGTGAAGGTGAAAGACCAGCGGACGAGAGAAAGAGATATGAAAAGGGAGACAAGAAAGTTGAATAGTTGTCACAGTGTACTCCCTTCCCCCTCCCCTTGCCGTCTCCCCAACCCTCCCCTTGCCCCTTACCGCAATGCTGACCTTATCGCCCATACATTTTCACACTGTCAAATGGATGAACAGTGTACAGTCAGACTGGATGTGACGCAGGGTTGCCAGACCCTTTTTTTTTTCGAACTGGAACCAAACTGTATACGCAAAAGAGCCAAAAATAAAAAAAAAAGCTAAACAGTGCGTGTTATGGGCCTGCTGGTGTCAGAATGAGGTATTTTCAGACGGGTCAGTTACACCAGGTGATCTAGGGATTGCTAGGATATTTTGATAAATGACGAGTAATCATACATGAGCAGAGCATGTAAACAAACCAACGTGTGAGCAAGATTTCCTAGGTCACGTGATGGAGCTGAAAATACCTAATGCACATAAGAAGAAATTTACTACAAATTGTCTATGTACTGCATACACTTGGGTATTATACGAGTAGTTATCATAAACCTTACTGCATACATTAGAGCATCATAATAAGAAATGATTGTTAAGTGGTGGTGAAAATCTTTCTTCGATTAGTGTTTATCGGGCAATAGTGAGAGAAGCCCGATCACTTAAAATACCAGTTTGAGAGAAGGATGGGGATTTGAGTTTTTAAGTCCGCTGGAGCAAAAGATCCAGTCAGTTATTTGGCAGTCAAAGGTTTTTTTTAAAAGATCCAAGTCTGGCGATCCTTGTGTGAGGACATTGTCTATATATATAAGTCATCACAAACTCATCACATCATGTTTAAAAACGTGCATCGCATGAGAAAGAAACGACATAATATGAGAAAATTGTCACGAGTTACACTTTCAACATACACGGCAAAACAAAAACAAAAACAAAATTACAAACAAAGAAGTCAAAGTTGCTCTACATCTGGACCATATTTTTTTTTTCATCTTAAATCTGAAGAGATCTCTGATAGCAGTGCGGGAGAATATTCTGGGATAGAGATCGCGTGATTTTATTAGTAATCTTGATCTAGAATCCGGACAAGAAAAAAAAAAGAAAGGACTAAACAAGCTAACGAACAGAACAGCCTGGTATTAATGCCTTAATGTCAGGAAGACTACTTTGCAAGATAAAATAATAATAATAATAATAATTTTTAAAAAAGAAAACTTTTCTGTGACACAGAGCCTACATAGTGCGCGACTGGTCAAAGAAATGGCAATATTGTGTTACCTTTTAGTGAGAAATGTTTAGGTGTTTTCCTGTTGTATATAGCCAGCAGGTTGACCGAAAGGTAAAGCGCTTATATCTTGCTGCGATAGATCCCCGGTTCGAATCCTGCTGATGGCAGGGTTTATTTTGTTCTGTTTTAAAGGCATCCTCTTGTCGCAATAAGAAAATTGCTTCAAGTCTCACCTCAGACATAACTTTAGTCTAACTGTGCTGAAAAAGGACTTTAATATTCTTCCTACTACTGCTACTACTACTACTACTATTACTATTACTACTACTGCTATTACTATTACAAAAACTATTACTATTACTACTGCTACTACTACAACAACAACAACAACAACAATTACAAACAACAACAACAACAATTACTACTACTACTATTACTGCTACTGCTACTACTACTACTACTACTACTATTACTACTACTACTTTACTACTGCTACAACAACAACAACAATTACTACTACTACTATTACTACTACTACTGTTACTACTGCTATAACAACAACAACAACAATTACAACTACAACAACAATTACTACTACTTCTATTACTACTACTACTATCACTACTGATACTACTATTACTACTACTACTACTAATATTACTACTAGTCTACTACTATTACTACTGCTACTACAACTACTGCTACTACAACAAAAACAACAACAACAACAACAGCAATTACTACTACTATTACTACTACTACTACTACTACTGCTACTGTTGCTACTACTGTTACTACTACTACTATTACTACTACTACTAATACTGGTACTACTATTATTACTACTACTACTACGCCTTGTTACCCCAGAGAGAGCATTGACAAACAGCGTTTTCTCAGCGGACCATATGAAGCGCGGTCCACTTTGAGAAATGTCATGTTTCACTTGTCCGTTTAGGCACACTTGAAATCGTTCTTTTCTATGTTTGTTTTTGTCTTTTTTATCGTTCTTTTTCATCAGTGGGTTCCAGTCAAACACCATTCTTTGTTGGTTGGGTTCAGGGGTAGTGTTTGTAGATTGTGGCTTATCTCCATTTTCTCCTTTCTAATCCGTTCATGGCTGTTTATTCTTCGTCCATTTCTCGAGTTCAGTGTTTGCAATTTTCCTGTACAGAATGCTCAAAGTATTTGGCAAAAACATCCATTATTTAGGTCTGGAGTTTCTGGACGGTTGTGTTTGTTAAGTCTTTATGTTTCAGGGCAATTTATCAGGTCATCTATGAGTTCAAGTTGAAGATCTTTGTGTTTTCGGAGTGGTTATCCGCAATTGTACTAACTCACACTAGTTATCCGAACAATATTGTACGTACAAATGCTGCACAATTTTACGAATAACCATTGCTGTTTGTTCGCCCAACTATTTTCTCTAAACAGCGTTATTTGACGAACCCGGAAATTCGATGATATTTTGCCCGGGATTTCGAAAGGTAGACCAAGGCCAGGCCACTCCATTCTGATTTTATAGGAACTATTTAAAATTGCATATCAAAATGCCAGGTGCTGTTGGCATCTTCATACCTATAGTTATTCAAACAACTGTGCGAATAACCAGTTATAGTTAATCAAACAAATGTACGAATAACCAGTTACAGTTATTCAAACAATTGTGCGAATAACCAGTTATAGTTATGCAAACAACTGTACGAATAACGGCGTCCTTGTGTTTTTGGCTTAAATTACGTCACCTGCAAACAGGACATAGACTGTGGTGGGCTGTGTGTACCCTGCTCATTCTTGGTTTAACATCGTCTTTATCATCAGTTTCTCCATCCTTTGATATCTGCTTCCAATACATGTAAAAAACCTGATACAAACCCACGTCTGGTTTGGGAGCAAAACTATCTCTGTTCGTTTTATCACAACTTTCTTTTTCACTGTTAGAAATGTAAAGTAATCGTTAACCCCTCTCTCCTTTATTGGTGGTCCTGCCTGCAACCACTAAACCGGACCATACGGCTTAGGCATCATTTTCATTTTCTGTACCCACCGGGGGACCGGGACAGTCCAAAAGCTAACCCTCGTTTCTTTAGTATTAAAAACAGAATGATATTCTATGTGTTTGGTTAATGTTTTGTTCTGATTGCTTGTGTTAGACCTTAGTGCATCTGAACTAACTTACTAGGGACGTCCAAGAACTGGGACAGGAACCAGATTACAAACTTTCTTTACAGGAACTGCCAAGGTCAGTCGGTTAATAAAAAATTAAGTGAAATAAAACCATAAAGGTACGTACGCAAAAAATTTTAATAGTGAAATCGGACGGAGTTTACCTCAGTCGTCTGCGCAGAAGTCAAATTAGACCAACAGGCCCTTCAGAGCTTACTTGACTGTCCGCTAAAACTAACCAGTACAACTGGGTTCCTCGGTACACAATCTGGTTCCTCTGTGGATCTTTGGCCATTGCAAGATTACGGGCAATGGTAGAAATTTTGTAAAGCTGCGATAAGAAGTGGCTGTTTCAAACCCCTAAATTTACATACAGGCAATTTTAAAAGCAAGTGGAAAAACAACCACCACAGACACAGTCTTGTGGAAGATGCTATACATAATGAGGTATTGTCAGACAGGTCAGTTACACCACGTGATCTAGGGATTGCTAGGATATTTTGATAAATGACGAGTAATCACACATGAGCAGAGCATGTAAACAAACCAACGTGTGAGCAAGATTTCCTAGGTCACGTGATGGAGCTGAAAATACCTAATTACGAGGGGTAAACAATGATTTTAAGGTTAAAAACTGGCCACATCAGACTTCAGCAAAACTTTCAAGGCTAAAGACAGTAACACATTCATGTCTTTGTGGAAGTGCACGGATAAAGTAGAACACGCTCTTTTCAGTACTGACTTAGGCACTACACTGGAATAGTAGGAAAATAATCGGCACTGGGGAAACGACACTCTGTGGAAGGTTATGAAACAGTAGAGGACCTGATACGAAGAGTATCATTCAGAATTTATAGGCCACAGGCCGTCTAATTTAGCGGACATTTTAATACAAAGAATGCAGACAAAGAAGAAGAAGAATAATAAAAAGGAGAAGGAGAAGAAGAAGAAGAATAAGGAGGAGGAGAAGAAGAAGACGTACAAACGAAGAAGACAAAGGAGGAGGAGGAGTAGACAGAAGAAGAAGAAGGAAAGGTGAAAAGAAGAAGAGGAAGCTTTTGCAGATCCTGGATATGAGGGATAGCTTGGATGTTGTTCACCACCCTTGAAGTGTTAGGGTAGAGAGTGATTTCTTCACCGGTGGACCGCTTTCACTTATTCTACATGTACGGTCATTTAGGCATCGTAAGTCACAACCCCCCGAATTATTACTTCCCCTTTCCACTTCTCCATTGTCAAGTCTTTGACACCTATTGTTTTTTCTTCTTTTGGCCCTATTAACATTTTGCGTTATTCTAAATATACCACTGTGATTTGGGGAAATTTCTTCCATGGAGGTTAAAGTACTTCTTTTGCCCGATCTTTTTAACGGGAAGAAAAAGGGGGGTCAACGCCCAAAATTTTTCACAAATGTCTTTTGAAAAAGATCACCTCAACTTCTGATTTGGTCCCCAAATTTTCATTTGGCTGGTTTTGACCGCGTGCGAATACATAGGTCTACCCATTTTATTTTTTTTTTATCTAGAAGGCTCAAATTGTACCTGAAACTTTAAAATTGGATGCTTTATTTAGATCACAGGTCACTTTACACGTTTCTACACCCTAACACTGGCTGGCAGGGCCCCAAAAAAGGGGAATTTTATACATTAGCGGATGAATTGGGTTGTACACAATCAGTGATTTGCCCTTCTAATAGGTGTCACAAACCTGTCAGAGGAATATGACTGGCTGATAAGGTTTGCAACATTGGCTTTTCTGGACTGATGTATCATTTTTTACTTTCGAAAACAAGATCTGATTACGTATTCACACACTTTTTTTTACTCACACTGGAAGTGAACTTGTTCAGAGTTGACGAATTAAGAACAGTCTAATACTTATGTCCTGAAACAGGATCGATTCAACTGTAGACCATGTTGGACACCTTGACCCAAGCTAGACTGACTTCAGGAAGCTTTGGTAACATTGTCCACGAACCAGGTCAGGAAGTAGATTGCAAATTTGTGTGTGTGTGTGTGTGTGTGTGTGTGTGTGTGTGTGTGTGTGTGTGTGTGTGTGTGTGTGTGTGTGTGTG
>JAWQUT010000080.1:2222966-2276766 GCA_033807755.1 Ellobium chinense | reverse complement strand
TGCTACATGGACTAAATTAGATAATGTAACTAATAAATTTCTTTAATGACATGAAAAACGTGTGTATGCTTTATCTAAATATACATAATATAGCGCTTTTATTTTCTCTTCGTTGTCACACTGATTCCAGAACATGCAGTGGATGTGAAGGGGCAACAGATGAGAAGGAGAAAGAGGGAGAAGAGAAAGAGAGAGAGAGAGAGAGAGAGAGAGAGAGAGAGAGAGAGAGAGAACAGAAGGGATGAGATAAAGGTAGGATTTGTTTGTATTTGAAAATGATAGCAAAGAGGGTGAGAGGTGCAAAGTGCACCTGAATAAAGAAAGAATGACAGGTCAGATGGAATGGGAGATATCACATTTCTCTCCAAAGGCCTTGACGATGAGCAGTGAAGGTCGTAAGAAGACCAACGTGGGTGAGATAATAAATCTGATGTCCACTGATGGTGATCACCTGGACGAGCTGGTCAAGTGGTCCTACCAGGTCTGGCTCAGCGTGGTCTTCTTGATCACTGGAATCTATCTGTTGTACATAGTCATTGGGTTGGCCATGTTGGCAGGTATGGTACAATGTTGCTCTAATATCTGACCTGTCTGTGATATGTGATATATGCCAATAGTGTTGTGATACCGAAGACACAAAACGCAGTTTGAACTCGGAATAACATTTGAAACTCGTGAAGAATGAACATTCAGTTTCTCTTGATCAATTTGCCACGCTTATTCTACAATCGCCCAAGTCATTTTTGAGTTTTGGGGAAGTTTAGTGCCCTGAATTTGCTGCTCAAAGCAAAACAGTGATGCAGACGTGGTTTAGCTTGTAAATCTGAGATTTAATAACAAGTCGAAATTCTACATTTGTTCTAATAGCAAAAAGAAGATAAATGGAAGATTATAGTAATATAGGCAACCCAAATCATCAAAAAATGACTTAAGCGAATGTGGTATGAGTGTAACCAGAATGAGTATAACTTATCATTGAGTATGGAGCTTGGTACAATTTGAAGACTCCTCTTCTTCGGTCTATCCAGAATGTCATGTTATTACAAATATGCCGGTTTGATTCAGAAAGTGAAGTGGTCTCTGCAGGTCAGCCGCCGAACCCTATGGCATTGTACAAGGCGGTCTCAGCTGACCAGACCTTTCTCCTGAAGCTGTCTAGACACAGGTGGACATTCTTGTAAGTTGTGGCAGGGAGTCTGATCCTCTCCACTCACACAAAGTGCATTCTCGGAGCTGCCAGTTAGGTGGCTGTAAGCCTTTGATCAACAATGTCCACTTTCGTTAATCTTATTCTGTAGACTTAATAGTATGTCTGTTTCCTCTCTTTATTAGCAATTTTGACATTTTTGTAAATATTCAAAATGTTTTAAAATTTCAGAATTGTAGAATGTATATGAAGATTAAAGATAAATATTCCCACTATAATTAATCATCTCCCTCCATTTTTTTGTGGACTGTACTTTCAGGTCTAGGGTTTATTATAGCCATGTTCGTAGTAAACTGTCTGGTGATGTACAAATGGAGAGAGTATCATGACCAGATCGCGGTGATCAATGACGAGAGGTTAAAGGTCATGAATGAGGTGCTGAATGGGATTAAAGTGAGTTAATACTGTGTTTATGACTATGTCCTCAATACATACATGGTTCAGCTCCTCTTACGCGTTCTCTGTTGTCAGGAAAAAGGCGCTCTTAAAGTTAGAAATTCAGTTTTATTTCAAACAATCCTTAAATGAATTATATAAAATACTCAGTCATGAACAGAACGGTGCATTCTGGATGGCAATAACACCAATTAATGAGACTTAAGTTTTTGTGGAGTTAGCCCATTTTCACTTTTAAAAGGCTGGTAACAGATATGTAAGTGTATATTATTACTGAAAATTCTTTAATTGGAGAAAGAGCAGAGATGCCCATTTTTTTTTCAAGAAAAACAGAAAAATGGACTGAGTGAAAAGATAGAAAATATTCATTTCGCTCTAGTGGAGTTGGACCTGTATTTCACATTTAACATTTGGAGGCTTCCATAATGCTATCTGTTTCCACCGAAAGTAGCATTAGACCATTATTGTACTGATATACTCACATGTGAGAATGGATAGCAGATGAAAAGCACTGAGAGGAGGAGTTTCTGGCTACTATACTTACTACAGCTATTGAAATACTTATACTTTATGAACTCGTATGTCATTAATTAGCTCTTGCATAACAGAGTTAATCGTCCCTCCATACTCAACGGAAATTAAACACATGCAATGGGTGCAAACACTCAGAATCAAAGAGTTAGCCACTCATGCATTAAGCAAAGCTTAACAAGCATCAGAAGCTTCAGTGAGTACAATGGCTTCCAGTACTTATTTACGCATTCTTACGTATAAGGTTAACATATCAGTTAAGAAACAAGGAAAATTTAATAAATACAAATGTGTCGACATAAAGTCTTTGATGTGTTTTTCTTTCATTTTGATCTCGCACATGTATGAAATTCAGGTGTCTTCTGTAATAGTTCACTGAGCAATGATAAGTGTTACTTTTTACAAAATCTAAGAATGGGAAAGAATTCCTTTTATTTCACACTCATGTTTGCAGGTCATCAAATTGTATGGATGGGAGCCACTGTTCATCGACAAAGTCACAGAGATCCGAGAGAGACAATTGAGCCTGTTGCTGAAATTGTCCCTAATGGAGGGTGTGGCATCGTTTGCTTGGCTTGTTTCCATGTTTTGGGTAATCATCATATGAATTCTTTTAATGCATCTCTTCATGATAAACTTTATATGAATGGGACCTGAATAGAGAATGATGCAGGTGAGAAGCAGGATATGAAAAAGAAGAATAAAACGACCATCCATTTACTTTACCTCTACTCTCTGAAATTAGCTCCATGCTTTGAACGTATTGCAATGTATTTTTTTGCCATTCTGATAAGTTCCAACATAGTTGTAAAGAAGGTCAGTCAGCTATGCGCAGGCTGGATTATGTAACCACAAGCATAGCGTAAGTTATATAACATCTGTGGCCGTATGCATAATCCATACGTTAGTTAACGTACTGCGTTAACCACAGTGAACACTACTAATGTTTTGGGAGTGTCCCCTGGTTACCGCATTGCGTTAACTAACGTAAGGATTATGCATACGGTCACTGATTTTTCAAATGTTTTGATTCATTAGATGCTGTACTTCATGGTGCTCACCTATGTACTGACCAATGCTGACCACTATCTGGATGCCAAAACTACTTTCTTGACCATGAACTATATAGACCTTGTCCAGTATGGTGTCAATATGCTGCCAAAGATTGTCAACAGTGCGATGCTGGTATGTTATAATGACATGAGTTTTAACATTTCTATATTTAATCAAGAAAACAAAGAAGAATGGAGAATAAGAGACATAGACTGATACATTCGTAAACTCTTGATTTGTTACAGAACTCTGGCCTTATTCTCAGAATTGAAAGACCATCAGAGCTCATAGCTAATCTGAGCCTGGGTTCTTACTTGTTGTTTGTCATATCTTTTTCTTTGTTATCACATGTGATATGTAGCCATTACTATCTAGCATCTTCGCAATGCTTCAACCCCAGTAACTTAATACGCGGATTTTTAGGTAGGAAATTTGAGATTTTCATAACTCACTTTATATTTAAAGTGGTTTAAAATCATAATATGATGCCACCTCTTACTACTGATCACTTTTAATCTTGTGATTATTTTAAAGATTACGATAATATTGAAAAATAAATGCTTGTATGCCAGTGCTCAGAGACTTTGGGTGAATTTTCATTGACAGCTGCTGCTGACCTATGTCTTATTTTTCAGGCTGCTACCGCCCTTACGAGGATGAATAAGTATTTCAGTATTGAGGATCTAGATGCGAACAGCACAGTCAGGGATATCTCAGACAGTTAGTAGTGGCCATTTTGCATTTCAAATTGACGTTTTATCACAGCCTATATGAGTCCTTCATTGAACAGTGTGTACTATGATGCCTGTTGGGCAAGAACTATGAGTCACATAAGTATGCGAAAGTGTTAGCCTGTTCCAAAGACAAGCTAATCCCCAGCATGTCTAAAATAGACCCAAAAAATGGATTTGCTTAATCCCAGCTTCCAAGGAGTGAATGAAAATTGCGATAGCGAAGAGAGGCAACTATTTGTTTACAGTGGTATATACTACATATAACATAAAACAGGTGAGTATTATGTAGAAGTGTTCCGTACAAGAAGTGAAAGGTACAGTTACATAAACGGCGAATTATCAAACTTATTGTTCTGCATTATCAGGGTTATTGCCCTTGTTGTTGGGTTGCGTGACTATTACTGTACGTGCACCTGCATTTTTCAAAAGGATTCCTGCCAAGGATTACCATTTGTGGTGAGATGACATTCCACAATTTTGACTTTTGTAGTGACCGTGTATTTTTGCAGTTCACCGACGGTGTGTTTTACCGGCTGTATCTCCGGCTGTATCTATGGCTAATTATGATTTTCTTTTTCCTTGCGCCAGATGCCAAAAATATATATATTCTAGGGAACATGAAGTTTCTGTGATGTGCAGTGCACTGTNATGTCTAATTATGATTTTCTTTTTCCTTGCGCCAGATGCCAAAAATATATTCTAGGAAACATGATGTTTCTATGTTGTGCAGTGCACTGTTATGATGGAATCTTTTAACGAAATGAGAATGACTGCCACTTTTATAAATGGGGGTCGTTTATTTTTTCAGAACTGGCTCTAAGAATTGTGGACGGCGAGTTCAAGTGGGAAAACACAGGGCCTCGAATTTTGAAAAGGTAGACCTATATTAATTAATTTCAATGATTGTGGCTAAATTAGACCAAGGCGTTTTCATAGGGCGTTCATGGTGTTGCTTAACTGCAGCTGACTAAGTCATGTTAAGAGAGGATACGTATAAAACTACGACAGATCACTTCCCAAGACCACTGTCTTTCATGAATGTGCATAACAGGCCTGAGTCATATTGGTTTTGCAAGGATATATTATTGTATCTCTTGGGCCTCTGATCCATACCCATATTATACCAAATAAAATAAAAGAACAACAACAACAACAACCGCAAAAGCAGCAAGACAGAATACAGCATACAGCAAGACACATTTGGTAAACTTGCCTTCTCCCTGCTCGAGTGAGTACAGAGACCTGGCCTCTTGAATCGTTAGAAAGATTCACTAATACTATTAGTAATAGGAAAGACAGGGAGTTCTTTACGCATTGATAAGCTGGTCTTGAAGTTTTTGTGGAAGGGTTATGGCGCTGGTGTCAATATTTAAAGGTTGTGGGTTCTAGTCCCCAAGAATGGCCGTGTCCTGTCTTGGGAAAGCATTTCTCGTTCCATCCGTCCCATCTGTGAAATTGATACTTGGCTATAGGCAGTGGGGGATACTCTCAGAATGCCAGTAATCAGCACTTGTAAGTTGCCGCGGCATTGTATACTGCTAAGAGAGGGAAGGAAGTCTTCGACTAAACAGGCCAGATGGAATAATAATAATGTGAAGTCGCGTGAGCTGGCAATAGCCTGGACACGAGACTTACACGTGGCATTCTTATTATTTATTTATTTAGTTAATTATTATTATTCATTAACATTTTACAGTATAAACTGTTTATGTGGTCTTTGTTCGTTAACATTTTACAGTATAAACTGTTTGTCAGTTCCATTTCCAGGCTTTAATAATTAATTTTGCTCCTGTGTCATCCACAGCATTAATTTCTCAGTGACTCCAGGTCAGCTGGTGGCAGTCGTAGGCCCTGTTGGTGCTGGCAAGTCCTCTCTGCTCTCGGCCACGTTGGGGGAGATGCACAAAGTTAAAGGATATGTCAGTGTTAATGTGAGTGCTACAAAATGACTGCATGGCAATTCACCTTTCCGAATCAGCCAACCAACCAGGACAAACAATCCCATATTGAACAAGGCCTGAAAGTGAGGCTCGACAGCGTGAACGACTGAGTAATACCAATTGGTAAACAAGAAGCGTTACGATTGAATAACAGAGCTGGATAATAAACAGAGAATAAGGGTCGGATGACCTAATTTGGTCTGTTTAGTCACATGAAAAGTTTTTTTTAGTAGCTACTCGGAAATATGAATTATTATGTAACACTCACTCCGGCGTTTATATGAGTAATAAGACTTAAGTAGGCGTGAGCAATTTAAATTCGTGAAACCACCGTATTTCGACTGACTTGGGAAAAAAGTAACGGGCAAGTTTTTANGGGGGAGGGGGGGCTTGTTATGAGACAAGTTGGTTTTTCTATGAAAAGCTTAAGATGCACTGACGTAGAGTTGATGAATAGGTAAAGAAGTTTGAAAACAAAGCTTGCCATTTGTCTGTTTAGATATTTTCATGAACTGTTCCAGGTGAAAGGGCACAGCGTTCGCTGCCAAAAAATAATTTACTTTATACAGCTGGCCTTGCTTAATCGCAATGTTTGCGCAATTGCAACATTTTTCTCATGAGAAAATGCTATACATTCTATATAAAAATCAACTGATGACTCTCCTTTTAATCGTAACTTTTTTTCATGCTCCGAGAAGTTGCGATAAGCGGAGTTGACTCTACCTTAATTTAACTTTCTTCACGCTAATCTATATCATTGTTAAGAAGTAACAGTGATAATATTCAATTCCTCAGTCTTCAGTTGCCTATGTCCCGCAACAAGCTTGGATCCAGAATAACACTGTGAGGGAAAACATCCTCTTTGGTAGATCGTACAACTCAAAGTTTTACCAGCAAGTGATCAGCGCCTGTGCACTTCAACCTGATTTGGATATAATGCCAGCTGGAGACAGCACTGAAATCGGAGAGAAGGTATGGTTTTGGTGGGCTGTGTTTAGTATTATGTCAAACTACATTATGTTTCATGTAACTATTGAGATTGATAATTGGGTTGGGGTTTGGGGGTGGAGGAGGGGGAGGGAGACAGTATCACTGCCCTCTGTCCAAGTATTGATTACTTGTTTAGTTCTACTATCGTCTGCACTTTGTTTACGATAATTTTGTCCAGAGTGCAGATGTTTTGTCCAGCGCTCATGTTAAGATATGACTGATCTGGTGCCAACGTCAACACTGTGAAGTAAATTGAAAGCGTAAGATAAAACATAAAAAACAGATGGCAAAGACGCCCTAAAGATCTTACTTTGGACACCATTCGGGACTGCCTTCTGCAAATCATGGTAGAGTGTCGTGTGTAGAAGTGTGGCATTTTCGCAGGGCACAATATGCTTGTACGTGGTAACGTGAAGATGTTTCGTTTAATTTTCTTTTAGTTTAAACTTAAATTTCTAAGCTCATTGTTACCCCATTAAAAAAAAAATGGGGCTGCCATGATCTTTACACGGACACCTGAGAGGATGAAGTTGAATCTAGTTTGATTTCATCCTCACCAGGGTATCAACCTGTCAGGTGGTCAGAAACAGCGAGTGTCCCTGGCTAGAGCTGTCTACAGCCAGGCTGACATTTACCTGATGGATGACCCACTGAGTGCTGTGGACAGTCATGTAGGGAGACACATCTTTGAACATGTGCTGGGCCAGACAGGATTGCTGAAGAACAAGGTAGGATTGCAGAGCATTTTTGGGAGGAATACTCAGCAGAACCAGCATCAGTGCAGAGCGCTATGAGCAACAATGCTAGGAAGAGCCAGTGAAAGTGCAGAGCGCTGTTGATTAGAATGCTCAGGAGAGCATAATATGTCAGTGTAGAGCACTTGGGAAGAAAGTAGAGCCATGTCAGTACAGAGCGCTGCTGGGAGGAATGTTCAGGAAAGCCAATGTCAGCGCAGAGCACTGTTAGGAAGAAAGCAGGGCCAATATCAGTGCAAAGTGCTGTTGGGAAGAATACTTAGTAGAGTAAAAGTCAGAGCAAGCAACAGAGACAGCTTCAGTATAGAGTTCTTGTGCGAAGATGCTCAGTAGAGACAATGTCAGGGCAAGGATCTGTTGGGAAGAAAGCTCACTAGAGCCAATATCAGTGCAAAGTGCTGTTGAGGAAGATGCCCAGGTTGGCCATTGTCAGTGCAGAGCGCTGTTGGGAAGTATGCTAAGATGAGTCAATGTCTGTAGAGAGCGCTGTTGGGAAGAATGCTAAGAAGAGTCAGTCTCAGTGTAGAGTGCTCTTTGGAAGAATTTTCGGTAGAGCAGGGCAAATCGCTGATGGAAGGAAAGCTATGTTAAACCAACAGAAAGTTCATTTGAAAGTCTTTTTTATTCCAACACAAAAATAATGACTGACCTATTTTTTATTGACAGACCAGAATTCTCGTGTCACATGGTACTCAGTGGCTGCCATACATGGATCACATTTTTGTGATGAATGATGGAACGATCTCTGAACATGGTTCATATGAACAGTTGATCAGCCATGATGGAGCTTTCGCACAGTTTCTGGCCCAGTATGCTGCCTCAGATGAAGACAAAGACGATTTTGATAGAGGAGATGACAAGAATAGTGTTTGTCTGCGAGGTAAGGATTTCGTATCATGCTCTATCTTCAAAAACAAGCCATATCTGCCTGTATCGAAGAAAATTTCCAGGGCTATATGTGTTTGGTCCCAACAGGAGTAACCAGAGGAAATGCACATTGCGAAAGGGGCGATTCCTTTATTCAGTGGGTTGTTCTTCGGAGATTCTAAGCAAAGGAAGTGGAAGTCTTTAAGCAAGCAAAGATGGTTTCGACTCTTGCAAAAGAACTAGACCAGTATGATAATTTTGGATGCAAATGTCCAATGAGTGATAATATATGATTTTCCAGATAGAAACACCAGGTTGGATGAGTCCTGCCAAATTGAGGCAGTCACTGACGATGACTGGGTCTCACGTGTCAGCCAGAGGGGCCATGATTCAAGCCAGATGACTCAGAATGCAAGTGGTCTTAGGCATAGAACTTTAGGGTGAGCAAAGACAACATTTCTTGTCATAGTGATGCTTATTACCTTCATACTATTAATATCCTCATACCTTAACATTCATAGTAGAAGGAGACTAACAAAAACGTCTGAAATAGGATGCTCTCAAAGCTTTGGTCATTAACAGTGGCATCATTATCTTTGGCATTCTTGGACATCATCATCATCATCATCATCATTTTCAAAAATACAAAAAACTCTCAAGACTGTGGCATGAATAATTTAATAACGGTTTAGTCCCAGCGTCATCATCATCATCATCATCATCATCTTCATCATAACCACTCCACCGCCCCACCACTACTATGTGGGTATGACAAATGCTATAAATATTTTACTAAAACTGCATGTAAAAATTTGATAAAATTTAATGTAATCTTGATTCTAATTATTTGCCAGCTTCATTTGCCAGTAAGGCATTTTCAGAGAGTTTAATATCATTATCATATCATCATCATTATCATCAACAACGTTGAAACTAAGTTTGATTCGGTCCAGACTCTACAGAAAACTTTCTGTAAAGTATATTATATATAATGAATTTATTAAAAATAATCAGTGTTTTTCTGGAAAGTAAAACAAGAAACATTCGTTAAAAAGCATGTGAATAGGATTCCGAATGCCAGCAGAAACTGAAATAGAACCAGAATGAGAAATAGAAAATAGAAATAGAATAACCGAGAGACATAATGAGACGGTGTGAGAATAGGTCTCTACTTCAAGCACCTGAGTTATTTATGCAACGGTGCACGCAAACACACAGACAATTTTAACAAGTTCAACAACCAGTTTAATGAATTAATTTAACTGAAAAAGTGGGCACCGAGTCAGAAGAAGAGGTGACTACCTTTAAAGAGATTTATGAAAATTTGGAGCCTTGAACCCCCGATTTCTTTCCATTTAAAGATAGGGCAATGGAAGTACTCTTACCTCCATGGCGAAAAAAAAAAATAAAATCGCAGTAAACTTTGTAGATTACCACATTTCATTTATAGGGCCGAGAGAAGAAAAAAAAAAAAACAATAGGCACCAGTAGCTGTTATTCTCATTCTCAATATATGTATTCCAATACCTATTATAAAGTGATAATTTTTCTTTTTGGCAGAGCCAATTCCTCTTCAACAAGTGCACCGCAACATGAATCTGAGCCCAGTAGTTGTCTGGATGGAGGCAAATCAAGTGATGATGGAGCTACGAGAGACATAGGTCGGCTAATCACTGATGAGAATGTGGAAGGTGGCAAGGTAGTAGCAATAGACTTTGTGATATTCTGGAGGGAAAAACTTGTGTAACCCGTTGGCAAGACTTTGACTTTTTGAAGTGTTACATTTAAATCATTCTGTTTTGGTTAATAGTTAGCAGCATGAAAACCATTTGTTTTGCTTGCCTCACTAGCGGAAGGGTATTACCCAACACCTTCAGTAAGGATAGTAAGATATTTTATTTCTGTATAGTACAGAACCACAATCATTCCATTTATCAAATGATCAGTCGGATTGTTCTTCCAGATGATGTTGCATTTTATAAAAAAGATTGTGTGAGAATATGATGTTTGCAGAATACAGGGTTGAATGGAACCTCTTTAAGTTGATTCTGTTGGAAACTTAAGTGTAGCGGACTGAAATATTATGCAACGTCTTCCTTTTCAGGTGCAGTGGTCTGTTTACTGGGAACTAGTGAAAGGAATGGGTGTTGGCCATTCATTCATAGTCCTTCTGTTGTTTGTTAGCTACCACATTCTCTTCACCTTGGGTAATGTCTGGCTTGCGGAGTGGACAGATGATAAAGAATTGGGTAATTTTTCTGCCATGTCTGCTGAGAGCACGGCAAGGCATGATAGAAACATGTTTTACGTCACCACATACACGATTATTGGAATATTTCAGTGTGAGTATGAAATTAATGTGCTTTGTTTGTGGCTTATATTTTCAATTATTCTACTTTAATCAGGAACTATTGTCAAATTTACTGGACTGTTAGTTACACCTACTTTGAGGTGGGTTTGTCAATAAAATTTAGATGAAATTAAATTTTACAATAACTCACTCCGATTAGTTTCTATATATATACCAGTGTGATCACCTATTACAACAAGTCTTTCTAATCTGTTTTAAAGCAGAAATATTGTGTTTGAATTGCCACTGCTACGAGGGAAAGATATCCTCGCCTTTACTGAAACAACTGCTGCTTTTGGTCATCACATTTTTCTTTGGATGAAAAAAGTTAAGAGCAGATAAGGTTTTTTTAACGTTCCTAATCACTGGAACCCTGGATACACAACCATGGCTTAACACAATTCCTTCCTCAGCATACACCTATTGAAAAGGTCCAGCTGGTTTGCCCCCTGTTAAAAGCACTCTTAATACCACAAAATTTCTGATAACGCCCTTAAAAGCTTGGTCTGAAGGATGGATGTGATGTCAGAGTTCTACTGTTTCAAAATTTTAGGTTGTTTGAAAGTCCGCAAAGAAGGCCGTTCACTCTCGGGGCATGTAAACAGACAACTACCAATTAACGAATATGCCAGCCAACCAGCATATGAAGAAATCAAATATCTTTCATTGGCTTCCATGTCAACACGACCACATTTCTATCTGCAGCAATACTGGTCATCACCTTCTCCATCCTGCTTCAATTCCGTCGAGTTGCTGCCTCCAGGAAACTCCACGCAGAACTCCTGAACAGCCTGATGCGAGCACCAATAAGTTTCTTTGATACAACCCCTATTGGCCGAATATTGAACCGCTTGAGTGAAGATATAGGATTCTTGGACAGTGATATACACTTTGATGGCGAAATCGTGTTAGACTGTGCACTGAAATGCATAGGGACAGCCATTGTTTTAAGTTACACTATGCCAGCCTTCTTTATTGTAGTCGTACTAGTGGCAGTTTTACTCTACCGCATTCAGGTAAGAGAATGTCTCATGCACCCTCACATGTAAAGAAGCATTCTAAAACGTAAATGTAGAATTCCACACCAGGAATGTGTTATTTGTTCTAGGATTGATAGTCTTTTTTTTCCCAGTTACATTCGTTCCTTAAGGTGTAGATAGACAGTTTACCCTCTACTCTAGAACTCAGCTTTATCCATGGCTCCTACATCACTGTGAGACCTGGTGGTGGTGTAAATGCACAACACTCTATACTATAATTGTCCCATGGCATGAAATTGATCAACAATGCATTGTTTGTGTTTTGTGTTTTATGACTGCAGTTTTTTTTACCTTAAGGTTTGGTAAGCATGCGGATTGGCTACTGCCGCATGCCAGTGTGTAAAGTCACGAACTTGGAACAGGTGTCCAACATAGCAAAATCAGAAGAAAAAATTATATATAATATAAATATTATATGGGCCATTTAATAAAGTTTACTATCCATCCCCTGTCATCCGTATGAACTGGTAATAATGTGGAAATTTCTCTACTTTTCTTGACCAGCAATTCTATACTACGACATCACGTCAGCTGTATCGCATAGCAGCGAAGAACAAATCTCCAGTGTTTGCTCACTTCAGTGAGACCTTGTCAGGTGTGAGTGTCATCAGAGCGTACCAGGCACAGGACAGATTCATCACCGACTCACAGAACAAGATTGACAACTTTCAGAAGGCAATCTCTGCGTCAGCAGCTGCCAACAGGTCAGACAACACTTTTGTGTAAAATCGAAGCTTACGGTTATTCCCATTTATAAAAACTTCACTGTGATTACCCTACCCCCCTTTTAAATCTAAATGAGTAAATATAACTAACGTCTTCCATTTTATATTAAAAAACGTATTTTCTTTCTAAAACTGTGGTCAAAACCTCTTGGCCAGTGCCTATGCTTTTTCACAGTCCAGTTCTTGCACTGGAGTTGCTTTAGGAGGAAAGAGTGAGTGATTGTAACTATTCAAGCCTGCTATTTTGTTGAGAAACCTTGCAAAATACTATATTGTGCTCACTACAGCTAAAGGAAAATAACATCATTTCATTAGATGATGCTGATCAAGTTCATGCTATATTGCTTGGATCTACAACTGATACAATAGAGGTCTTTGACCTGGGCCTTGGATACAGCGGGATCTCGTTTAAACCGGCATGAAATAATATCCCTGTTTGTTTTCCTTGTATGCACATTCAAGGGAGGTAACACTGACAATCATCCTCAGTGTTATCTTCCTTGCCTTTTTGTCTTGAAAAAAAAACTGACCTCGCATTCGACGAGACTATGATTCTCTTGTCTTGATGATCCCGTTGTATCCGAGGTCTACTGTTTAACCAGTGAGACACACAGGATGATTACATAATTTGTCATACTCGTTTGATGCTTGTATTGAGCAGAAACATTAGGAATTGGTGAAACACTTTTTTTCACTCATTTCATATTCTTCTGTTTGCCACTCGTTCTATCAAAAATTGCAGGGTTACTTAATTTTTTGCCACGCCATACTAGACTGTATATATTTGAAACAGATGGGTAGAACTTCGCTTCGATCTGCTGCACTATGTGATCATTGCTGCTGCCAGCATCTTTGCTGTTGTGTCAAGAAACGATCTTGGACCAGGTTTGGTTGGGCTAATCATAACGTATGCATACAGGGTAAGTAGGCAAGAGAACCCTTGGGTATGTTGTGAGCGTGTTGAGATTAAGCGAGTATGCCCACAGTGATATTATTATGCGCCAGAATCGCAATTTTACAAGAGACTACCAAGAAAAACTGTCTTTAGCGATGCGCATCATTTTATCACTTGAGAGCTAGGACTGGATGGGCAGAACTGAGATAATGTGAACGATAGTCCATGAACTTAAGTTCAGTTCATGTGAGATCTTGACCTGAGCTTAATAAGCTATATGAACGAACTGATCTGGATCTGAACCGTAGCTGTTTTGGGTTCTTGATCTGAACTTTAATTTTCTTCCTAAATTTCAGTTCGGTTCACATCTACCTCGCAAACGAGAACCAAATGCTGATTTTTAAAACGAAGGGGAACTGGTCTAATCTGAGAACTACTCAATTTTCATAGAACTGAAGCAGACTTGATCAGAGTTCATGTTATTCTTATCCAATCTTTAATGCATAAGTTCTCAGTTAATGTCGCATATGCTCGGATATATCGGAAACTATACATTTTACAAGAGAATAACCAGATGAAAAGATAGAGGACATTAAACCCTGTGCAGAGATTCCAAAAGATTAATTTGACCTAATTTGGCATAAAAAGTCTAATTCCGTGAAAACGGAAGAAGTCTCTGTCATCACTGGGCTTTGTTTGTTTGGTCCTTGCAATTTGATGAAAGGGCAAACCACACCCTTCCTAGCAAAAGGAAGTCTCAGTCTTAAAGCAAATCAAGGTGGCTTCGACTAATGCGGAAGAGGGAAAAAAGAATGCACCGACCTGCGAGTGGTGTTTGCTAAGCTTTTAATCTTCGCCTTATTATTAGTATACACACCACCGTTGATTCTTGCCACATCCTCTCCGAAACAAAGCCGTTGATAAGACGATCCACTAGCAAAGCTGAAACCATGAATGACTGCTGCCATATTGCCGACCTTTCTCTTCCTGTGATCCAAAGGATATCACATTTCTAATAAATACTGCGACTGGCATGCACCAACCAAAAGCATACCTCCTGATACCTCTTCTGTTAAGGAACGTGTGTGGTTTACCCTTTCGTCAAATTCCAGAATCCAAACGAATGCAGCCCCTGTTCTCACTGACACTTTATCATAATTATACCAGCCATTTTGTATGTTTCAATGTTTTAAAGGTGGCAGAAGAGATGGGCAACTTTGCTTTAGTTTTTGGAGACCTTGAGAGCCACATTACATCAGTGGACCGCATTAGAGAATATTCAAACATACAAAGTGAGGTAAGTCTCTGGGGCGTAGCGTCTTTGTAATCTATGAATCTGAAATTACCAACATCAACATGATATCTATTTGTCTCATTAAATTGTAACGATATAAACACCTGGACAGAGAACATCCGAATCGAAAGACGGTTGACAGCTGGAATGAAAAGGGAAGACTTCAACAAAGATCAACCAGTCCTTCACATTGCCAGCAAATTGGCAGAGCATCACCACTTGCCTGATGACAGAGAAGGAATAACACAAGTTGATAAAAACAGACAACCAAATGACTGTCTTCAAAAACCAAATATTAGACTGAACCTTTCCAGCAGCCAAATCAACAAAAGCTCAGACCCAAACACTCTTAAATCAATAACCCTAGAGACCATCGACAACTATCCGAAAGACTGGATCCATATCTACACTGATGGGTCAGCCTTTAAAGCCACTGTGAATGCAGGTTATGGAATATGGATCAAATACCCAAGTGGCAAAACAGAAGAGCTTTATAGTTCTTTTGGTTCTGTCTGCTCAAACTACTGTGCCGAACAAAAAGCCATTAACAGATCCTTCCAACATCTGATGACTGTCTTCTCAGAAGATAGATCATACCGCAAGAAACAATATAGTTCTATTTTCTGACTCCAAATCAACCTTACAGGCTCTTGAAAGTGGGAAAGGTGGAAACTATGAGATGTCCCAAATGAGTGTGCATTTAGATCAACTCATTACAATGTTTGATATAAGAGTTGTGCGACAGTGGATCCCAGGCCACTCTGGAAATCATGGAAATGAAATAGCTGACACCCTGGCCAAGCTAGGCACTACCCTACCACAGCCTACAATACCAGTAAACTATGCCACAGTAAGAACTATCCTCCATTCTAACTTCAGAGAGGAGTGGCTGAACTCGTGGGCCAGAGGAACAACAGGGAGAGCACTGTACAACCATATGAGTAAACCAGACCCGGCAGATAACATCAACGCACTGGAGAGAAGAGAACAAGTAGTCATATTTCGCTTACGAAGCCAGCATGTTCAACTGAACTACCACCTCAATAGGGTACAACCCCAGATAGCACCAGTATGCCCCCTGTGCCCATACCACCATGAGACAGTGAACCACCACCTTTTTCATTGTCCTGGACTGGCTGACCTGCGAAACCTCCTTCCTCCCAGATCCTTCCAACATCTGATGACTGTCTTCTCAGAAGATAGATGCACAACACACTTTACAGCACCCCGTAACAACTGAAGCAAACCTCTAGATACCATTACATGGCAATGAGCAGAAGGGCGAGGGCCCAGATGCAGCTGATAGTTGATTTAGATTTTCAGCTCAATTTAGATATGAATTATTATATGAAATGCAAATCTGAATCCTCTCCTAACTCATTTTCAACGAAAGTGCGCTTACTGAGTTTCTGGTTAAACAGTCTTCAGGTACGAGCACCCTGCTTACATTGACATACATCACTTTCACTTATGCACACAAAACTAGATCTCACAGCTGGGGTGTTTAAGTTCCTAGTATATCATATTAAATTAATAAAACTTATCATTTTATAACTGCTACTGGTTTTTCGTGCACAGGCATCATGGAAAACTCCAGAAGGTGGTCTGACTGTCAATGACCAGTGGCCATCTTGTGGACAAATCCAGTTTGTGGACTTCAGCACCAGATACAGGGATGGGCTCGACCTAGTGCTTAAAAGATTTAACTGCACCATCAAGGGAGGAGAGAAAGTAAGTTTCACAAAGAAGCATTTGTCATATTGCATCAGTCTAATGACACCATCCCTGAACCGTCCATAACGTTAGAATCCGCACTGCCCAATGCGCTTACAACGCAAGTCACGCTAGCTAGAATGCTAATTTTGGGAAGGGAGAGGAGAGCGAGAGAGAGAAAGAGAGAGAGAGAGAAAGAGAGAGAGAGACAGAGTCAGAACAAAGCTCACGGAAGACAGTAGTACCACGAAAAATCTTGTAGAATAAACTGTTTCATGTTTTTTTTTAATCTAGTCTAGTAAGTACTGTAGATAGCACCGTTATATTAAACCCTTGTTGCTTCGTCATGTTGAATGCCATTATCTCTTGCCCTAGAAAAAAAATGGTTATATAGCGAGCTTACAGAGTGTCACATAATACGAACTTGAGTGTTGTTATGAATCTGTATTAGACTAGTTATTTCACTGATGTCCCACAACAGAGGTGGGGTAACTTTTTAATAATAATAATTATAATAATAATATTAATGATAATAAGATTAAGAGTAACGATAATAATAGCATTGCAGTTTATAAGTCTCGTATATATCTGGATTAGGGGACGCCCACGCGACTTCACACTATTATTACCCTAGCAGGCCTGATCACTCTGGGACTTCATCAACTCCTAAGAGAGCAAACAGTGCCGCTGCCATTTGCGGGGCTGTTCACTAGCATTCTGAAAGTGTCTTCCACTGCCTATAGGCAGATACCCATTTCACAAACAGATGGTCTGGGAACGATTGAATGATATGTTTTCCCAAAGTGTTTACAACACGATGTGATCGAAAATCGAACCCACGATTGTTTATCCAAAGCCGTAATCATTGGCAACGCTGCTCCACGTAGATAGGTCTGTTGCGAAAAAGTCTATCTGTGATCCAAGGCAAATGACCATGTTCTATTAACTATGAACTTGCACAACTATTGGGATCTCTTACCATCGTAAGAATTACATTAGTGCATCGGTGCTGAATGCACCCTTAGTAGCGTTCAACATACAAAGTTATGTAGTTCTTACGATGGTTAGAGATCCCATCGATAATGTGCAAATTATCACATCTCTGTCACACAGATTGGTATAGTGGGGAGAACAGGAGCAGGTAAATCCTCTATGGTGTTGTCCCTGTTTCGTCTCATTGAAACGGCAGGTGGAAAGGTCATCATAGATGGAGTGGACATTTCTCAGCTTGGACTACATATTCTCAGAAGGAAACTCACTATATTACCACAGGTTGGTTCTTCAACATTGGTCTTTCAAAGATGAATAACCCCAAAAACTTTAACCCTTGTGGCGCTTTGGTAGAACCAGTTCTCACATTCACTTTGCTACTCTGGGCGCGACAAAAAAAGCATAAATTTGCATGCCGGCCCCAGCCGTGTGATGCGGCTGTCGAATTTTGCAGTCGGCCGGCAGAAAACACGTGGAACAGTTACTATCCGGAACACTGGGTCACGCAGCCAGCAGGAGGCCGGACCCAAAGCGCCTCGCGCATTTTGGGGTATATTTTATTGGTATTTTCTCTAATATGTTTCAGTATTGTAACACAAAGTAAACAGATGAAAATTACAGTAGGTAAAATGTTTGACAAAGCACGCAAACAATGAGTTCACTCCTTAGATTGTCAAAAATATGTAGCTTTTCAGCTGGACGGTGTTGGTACATTATGGTAGAACCTTGTTGTTAGCCATGATGGGTGTCCGTATGACAGTGTTACAAAATCTGATGTTTATGGCAACGAACTGGCATTTATTCCTGAAATCCTAAGCAACAGTTCAGTGTCATCTTAAGACGACATGTGTTTGAAACTGCCACTAACTTTGATATAAAAGTTATTAGGTCAGTAGGCATATGACATTATACTAATCCAAGAAAGTTACGCTGTGCTTTCCAGAGGACGTATTATAATATGGAAACTGTTTTATTTCCAAGGACCCAGTCTTGTTTGCTGGAAGTCTGCGAATGAACCTTGACCCATTTCAAGAAAAATCTGATGGTGAACTATGGACTGCTCTGGAACAGTCTCATCTTGCATCATTTGTTGAAAGTTTGCCAGATACACTAGATCATGATGTCGGGGAAGGAGGTCTGAACCTCAGGTAGGCTATAAAATAATTTGAAATAGACTACAAAAATAAAATATTGAAACCAATTACATATCGTTGTTGTTGCTGCTGTTGTTGTTGTTGCTGTTGCTGTCGCTGTTCTTGTTCTTGTTGTTCTGTTGTCAGAGACCAAGCAGAATTATTTCTGCTTATTGAGAACCCTTTTTTTGAAAGTTTCAAGTTTTCTTGAATTACTTCCCTATTACAAACCCTCGATACTAAAGCCTACTTTCAACCTTACTCAGTTCCCACGTTGTTGACAGCCGACTTAATTTGGTCAGAAAAAAAAAAACATTGGACCATCTTTGAAATCTTGTTTTCGACTATTTGACAGAATCAGTTCTACATGGAATATCTCACCGTGTAAACTTTCAAGAATTTTAAGAACTACAAAATTCCAAGATAAGTGAGTCATCTGTTAGGACTGACAATGGAGAAAAATATTAATATCACAAAGGCTTGTAGATCAATACTGTGTCTATGTGTAGACGAGTGAAACTATTCAGTTTAAACCACTGTCTAGGAAATTCTGGAGTGGTGTCCCTTGTAGTGCTGAACACGAAATGAAGCATATCAATTTCAAATCCGATAGCCCTTGTGAGAATGATGTCCATTTTGTGAATATCGTTTGAATGATTAGCAAACTATAGAGTTAAGAGCGCCAACTTCTGTTTTCGTCTCTCTAAGAACTGCACCTTGTTCGGCCTGCGTGGAATCGCCTACCGGAGTTCTTGGGCACGTGGAAAAGGCTGCGCTTTTCTACCTTTCCACCGGTCTACATAATCATGACAACGTTTTCAACAT
This sequence comes from Ellobium chinense, assembly GCA_033807755.1. Lineage (NCBI taxonomy): Eukaryota > Metazoa > Mollusca > Gastropoda > Ellobiida > Ellobiidae > Ellobium > Ellobium chinense. Next base: position 2,257,328 of record JAWQUT010000080.1, on the reverse strand, counting down.
CTTCTTTCTTTTGTCCCTCCAGCATGGGTCAGCGTCAGCTGGTGTGCCTGGCCAGGACGTTGCTGAGGAAGACACAGATCTTGATACTGGACGAGGCTACAGCAGCTGTGGACATGGAGACTGATGACCTCATCCAGAAAACGATCAGGACAGAGTTCAGTGGATGCACCATTCTCACCATTGCCCATAGACTCAATACTGTCATGGATTATGATAGGTAAACAAATGAAGACTCTTTCAGGCGGAGCACATCATAATGATAAACAAATGATGACATAAAATTTTTGAGTGGTCTACGATATCGAATTAACCATCGGAAATTCTGTAAGTATACAAAATCTCTTGTATGTACCTTTCTGAGAAGCTAATGGTGAACAGTACAGGTCTGAGTACAGTCGTCTCCGTTTAATTGCAAAAACAACAGAGAGCGTACAGAAAGTTTTAATTTTAAAGAGTTGCAATTATGGAGTGACCTGTATGTAATTATGATATTTTTATTTCTGAAAAGTGTTGCGTTGCAGGAAAATTATCAAGGCAGGTTGTGATATCATGACACACCAACTACATTTACTCGAAGCTATATAGCACATCCTTGAGCTTTCAGCAAGCACCGCTGTTATTAAGAGGGCTGTGAGATACTAGTTTCACTTAAGCAACAGTGGAACTTCACCGGGAGAATTATTTCAACCTCTTCTGAGGTAGCAAAGCCATCTTCAACAAATATGGCAGCATTGTATCATAGGTCTATGACTCTGCATTCGCTGGCAATGGGCAGATGGCCAGTATTGACTTTATTTCCTGGTGAGGACTGTGAGAGGCTATTGCTGTGTAACTGTTGCTCACGATTGTAGTTTCACATTAATGCGGTGAGGTGAAGAGCTGTGTTCTAAGGTCATAAAAGTTGAAAGATTTTGGTTTGCTAACCTCATGCATGAAAAGTGTTGGGTTATTTAAACCTAGGAGTTATTAAATGACGGACTATATGAGAGTTTTCAGTATTGTAATGTGACTAGCGCTTAAATATTCTGTTAAAACGAATACATGTTTCAATCACTTTTTTTCGGAATTAAGGACGAAAATTATGTAGGACCAAGTGCTGCTGTGTCACAGTTTTTTTTTTGCAGGATCATGATACTTCAGAATGGAGAGCTGGTGGAGTTTGATTCTCCCAAATGCCTTTTGCTGGATCCAAATTCGGTGTTTTCCTCTATGGCAAGGAGTGCTGGTATCACCATCAACAGTTAACAAGCACAGTGTCATGTGCTGGATATGAAAATAAACTTTTTGAACGGTTAAGACTCTAAAATAAGGGGAAGTGTATAAAAGACAATGGTAAAAAAACGGATGACCTGAAAGAGTGAAACAGTAAGACATGACAAGACTCGCTGTCCTTTCATTGATATCCACTCATTAACCTCCATGGGCTTAAAAACTGCTTCAGTTAAGATGTTGATATGTCTATTCGTTTATCTGATTATCTGTCCATTTTTCTGTCCATTTGTCTGCTGATATACTTTCCAATGGTAGCTGTATATCAATATTTTGTAACGATCGTTACAAAGGAAATAAACTTTTGAATCATAACCAACTTCTTTTTTTTGTTCAGTCAGGATATAAGGAAGGAGGAAGTGAAACGCATCGGTGTTGTATATTTTAACTGAAGTCCCTATATAAGATTATATACAGTATTTGTTATTGTTGCTGTAGTAGTAGTGGTGGTGGTGGTGACGTTAAAAATTGATAATAACAGTAGTGGTGGCTTTACTGCTGCAGCCCTTGTTGCTGCCACTCTTTCGACTTAAAAAGAAAAAAAAAACAGTATAAAACTCAAACGCCTTCTGCAACAGTCAAGTAACTGGTTTTTTGTCAGCTTCGTGTGCAAGAGGATATTTTCTACAGTTTCGTGGTTTCTGACCGGATGTTTAAGTAGAATAGACATTGCTAACACTAGCATGATATTGGACCACAAGACCATACAAAAAAAAATAATAATAATTAGATCAACAGCAATTCTTCGTGTGTCTGCAAGACAAGTAAATATATATTTATAATTTTTTACTCATGATGAAAGGACACAAAGGTGTAGACGTCATAAAACTTTCAGAACATTTTCGTGATCAGGAAGTTATGTTTCGTAGAATACGAGCAAGAATGGTGTGTTGGGTAGGGATTTGCGCGTCAATATATTGGTCTCTTACCATCGTAAGTATGATATTACCGCATTGGTGCTGAATGCAACCTTATTACCGTTCCATGTGAAGAGTCAGTGTAATTCCTACGATGGTAAGAGATCCCATCGTTAATGCGCAAGCTCTCAAGTGTAAGTCAAAATTCAATAAAGCTTTCGGACAGCATCTAGGCTTAGCGCTCTTTTGTCGCAAGAGTTCTCAAAGTCTTCCGCTTTTTCCAGCATGTAAGGCAGCCGGGGGTACCTGGCAACACAGAGACATTTTATAATAATAAATAGAGAGAGGGAGTGGGCCGGGGGCAAATGTCTCTTGCAGAAAATCAAGGATTGATTGGTGGGCGAGTTACAGTGGGGAAGTGTGCGCTCCTACCTGACAATTGTTAGAAATGTGGCATCTTCTGAGAAGACGGAAGTGAGAGCTCGTCCCTTTGCTTAGACTACTTAGAACTGCCCACAGAATGAAAAGACCGCTCCATCCACAGCCTTGTGTCCACATTTGGTCCCATTCTCATGAATTATGTCTGCGCTAGGTTTGACCTCTCGACCTCGGATACTAAGCTAACACCTATTTTTAACTGTGGCGTCACAGCACCGAAGTCGACTGTCGACAGTATTTGGGCCATGTGCCCTCGACTCATATTCATCGAAAACTGAAAAATAATACCCACTGTTATTTTACCTCGCAATTTGGTCCATATGGTACGGAGTCGATGTGACTGTCTCGTCCGAGTACTCGGTGATGAATGAACTGTACGCGTGACACGTGACTATGTCTGTTTATCCAGGGGGCACCTGTAACAGAATGATATATAATTAATAATGATAATAACAATAATAATAATAATAATAATATTCATTTTTAGATCGCTTGTCCCTGTAAAAAAAAAAAATATATATATATATAGTCTCAAAGCACTGTAGAGGTGTACACACAGAACACTATCACACTCAAAGGCATTCACACACACAAATATTATAGTAATAAGTAAATCTAACACACACTCATCCAATACACAGTGTTTTTAATACAAGCCTACTTGCAAGTACACATACAGACTAAGCATGCTCACTATAATTCTATGAAATAGTTCCTAAAGAGACACGTTTTCAAAAGTGATTTGAAAGATGGAAAGCTTTTAGCACTTCTGATATCAATTGGAAGATCATTCAATATCACGGTGCCCTTAACTATGGAATGCGCGTTCACCGTAACCGTTTTCAATTGACTTTGGGTACATTTAAAAGGCTCAGATCTTTGGACCTTAACTCTCTGGATGGAATATAATATGGGTATATAATATTATAATGCTTGTAAGATATTTTGGATAATTAGGTCAATCAGTGATATGTATTGACGGAGCACTTGTAACAGTATGGTTTATAATCAAAGATGTATGATGAAAGTGTTAACCTTAAGCAGTTCAGTACATAATAATAATGATGATAATAATAATAAGGCTAATAATAACAACACGCTTTATAAGTCTCGTATCCAGGCTGATGCCCGCTCACGCGACTTCACATTATTATTACTCCTGCAGGCCAGGTCGCTTTAGAACTTTCTCAAGTTCCGGGAAAGGATACAGTGTCGCTGCCATATACAGGCGTTGATCTCTAGCATTCTGTCAATATCTTTGAGTGCCTTTAGCCAGGTACCCATTTTACAGATAAGTGGACTGAGAAAAAATGAGTGAAATGCTTTCCCAAAGCACCTACAACATGACCGTTGTCGGGAATCGAACCCACGACCTTTAGATCGTGAGTCCAACGCTGTAACCGTTCGGCCACGCTGATCCACATAACCAGTGATGTGTAATGAGAGGGGAGGGGGTGATAACAGAATGATATGTAATCAAGGATATGTAATGAGAGTCACCTGTTGTGGTATGAAATCAAAGATTTACAATGAAGAAAACTTTGGAACTGTTTGATATATAACCAAAGACGCATAATGTGGGGCCACCTATGAAAGAGTGGCAAGTAATCAAGAATAGTATATAATTAAAGGCATCTGAAATAGTGTGGTATATATAATAATATAATTAATAAAGTTAATGAGAGAGCACCTGTAAAAGTGTGTTATGTAATCAAATGTGAGCAGTCGGGAAATGTGTCGGGGTCACTAGTGAACACTAGGCTCGCACGTGGACGTTAGAGAACATATTATTCAGGCAGTATCTATTCAAGAATTAAATTGCTGTGAAGTTTGCGTTCCTGTGGTGTAGGGGTAGCACGTTCAGACTTGCTAGCTGAGAGACCCTGGTTCGATTCCCGGCAGAGGCATGAAATTTTCTAGTGTAATTTTTTTCGGCCTTTCTTTTTAAAATGGGTCATTCACAGTAAATCGGTAAAATCCCTGATGACACACTCCCTAGATAATATGTAACATCTGATAACTTATCATACTGAGCTCACATTCCTTCCCCTTAATAATAAAGATGAACACTACATGCCTTTCCACTCGGTTACACAAAGATGTGTAATAAGGTATGAGATTTGGAGTTGAACATCTAGTCCAACGCTTATGTGTACTCACGATTAGATGGACTGCGAATAAAAGGAGTTAACATTACATCGATCAAAGAATTCTTACATTAACAGCGGGCCAGATGGTTGAATGACAGTCAGGCCAATGTCCTAGGTGGACAGTGCTCTCAGTAGGAGTGTACACATTCTGAGCTCGTCTTCAGATCATCAGTTGTAAGCTGGTCTAAGAGATTCTGGTCATTAGATTCTGGACTATCAAAGAAACATTGAGACGATGAACTATTTCTAATTTAGGCCAGGGGAGAGGGGGTGGAGAGCATGGGTCCCAGGTTCTAATACTAAGAATGTATTTCCAGTCCCCGAGCGGAGACGACAGCTTTTAAAGATGGATCTATGGATTACATTTACTTCGTGGGAATACCCCATAGAAGAACATTTTCATGGACTTGACCAGTAGCCGTATGCATAATCCTTACATTATTTAACGCACTGCGGTAACCACGGTAAACTCCTAAAACATTGGTAGTGTTCACCGTAGTCAATGCAATACGTTAATCAACAGCCATAACATACAGAATACAGCCACAGGTGATCGCAACAGTTTTAGCCCTACAATAAGCATCATCTTCTGTAGGCTCCACAAAAAGCCGATCACTAGCCTTGACACTTGTTGTGCCTTGATACGCACTTTGAACTCTGCCCTACCCAGATGACCCTCGAACTGATGACGTTGGCACCTACTGGACTTAGCGCTTGTGAATTTCCGCAGGCAAAATCTGTGGGCGTATGCATTATCCTTGCGCTATCTAACGGACGGGAAACCTCACAAAACAGTAGTGTTCATTATAATATGTTAATAAACGCCAGGATTTTACTCTCTCTCTCTCTCTCTCTCTCTCTCTCTCTCTCTCTCGCTCTCTCTCTCACACACACACACACACACACACACACACACACACACACACACACACACACACACACACACACACACACACACACACACACACACACAAACTCAATTAAATGTAAGCCTTTTACTTATTTAATAGCAGAGAATTTAAAGTGAAAAAACACGAAGTATTTCCAATGACAGCACAGACTTTCTTTTTTTAAAATAAAGTATCATTTCGTGAGTCTCCCACGGATTGAGAGGCAATTTTGCAGTAGCTTATGTTGATTATACGTAATTCCGACACTGGCTCAGGCAAACGGTTTTAAACTAAAGGCAGAACTGGACAGAACTGAGAAGTGAACTTATGCTCAGTTCACGTGAACTTGACCTGAACCTCATAGCTATTTTGGACGAATGGATGTGGGTCTGAACTGTAGCTGTTTTGGGTGCTTGATCTGAACTTCAATTTTCTACCTAAATTTCAGTTTTATTTGCATCTACCTCTGAAACCAGAAACAAATGCCGACATCTAAACTGAAGGGAACCTACCTGATCTGAAAACTATTAAATTTTCATAGAACTGAGTTAAACGTGATCTTAGGGCTTTTTCCCCTTTGCGAACTTGCCCAACCTTGAATGAAGGAAATCGAAGACCTTGGGCGAAACCGTATGAAGTCAACAACCAGAAGAATATTCACAAGTTGTAAACATGTTTATTTAGATGACAAAAGATTCCATCACAAAGGCTACATGATTCGCTCTTTGTCACCCACTGCACCAATGCAAATCCTGCAGTTGCGAGGTCCGGTTCATACAATCATCGACTTGCATTCATAATACAGTAGATATGGGTTAAAATGAAATCCGCGGAATCAAGCCTTTGTGTTTAATTTAAACAGAGTTTGTGTTTAGGCAGACAAGCATAACTAGAGGAAATTTCTGATGGTTCTTTCGGTTCAACCTTTTTTAACCGCTGCCTGACATTACTGAAATCTCCATGTGTTATTAATTAAAATCAGCAGCTACTGCTCAACACACTTGTGATTTGCTGGATCCATGATTTGGTGTTTATTGTTTATTTTTCGTAATAATTTTTGGATGCTCATATGTCATGTTGTCATGAGCTATTAAACTTTCTTGAATCTTGAATCATGACGACCCAGACAACAACCACTAGGTCACCAGTTTTAGCAATGAGAATAACATAATCTCTAACCCTCATAGCCTCTGAACACACACAGGGCTGTTCCGGTTCATATATGACAATGACCTCATTTTCACCTCGTCGTGAACTTCGACGAGGGCATCTTTGGGCACGTACGATTTAGACAAATAACATATTATTATGTTGGAAGGTACGTGCTTGCGTTTCATAGGAGTTCGAGTAGTTGTTCACTCTTAGTGGCCACAGTCAGAATGACGTCTATTCACCTATACGCCAACAGACCAGTCAACTACAACACAGCTGTCTATGACCCTTAAAGTTGCGAAAGGCTGTGGCACATTTTAAGTGCTGCAACACTAACTATGATCTGAGGTATAATCAGACACGTCAAGACAAGGATAATCATTGCTAGGCTTGCAAAACTGGAAATTAATAGAAAAATGTGTTGCCGTAGAGGCAGACTAAAGAAAACTCGCAGCTGGAAATAAACACACAACGTATTTTTTTGAAGAGAATATTGCACACAGGGTTGTTAAAAGTTACTTTTAAAAGTAACTGTTACATTTACTTCACTTTTCTGAAAAATGAGTAATTGTTACAATTACTTTTTTTTTTTTTTAGTTACTTTCAGGTCACAGTGTTTCTTGGTTATCCAAGAAACGAAACAAGCGTGCACAAAGGCAGCTGGTACGTTTCACACAAGTTATCGCGGTTGTGTTTTGAGTGATATCCATTAAGTCATTGAATTAATATCTACTTCATTTGTGTTGAAGTCTCAAAACAGAAGCATTTGTTAGTCTTGGTATCAATGGCCATTTACTTTAATACCTTTTTTCCCCTTTTAAATCTGCTTCTCCACACAAGGAACTTAACAATTTCACGAAGTGCACAGCCTGTTTTAGAGAAAAATCTTCAAAATACAATCCTCTGTGTGTGTGTGTGTGTGTGTGTTAGTACAGCGACTTTCAGTCACACAGTTTTCAATTTACTATTATTCCAGTATCATCTTTGTGATCCTTCAGTCGTGTGAGTCGTTAATTCGACCCCAGGAACCGTAGATCTCGCTTCACCAAACGCAATGTGTTGAAAGCCTTATCCCTGTATACATTTGAGTTTATTTATTTAGCTAAATTAAAAATCTATGAGACTTCAGGCTTGGGATTAGAGAATCAAAAGAGGTAATCAATTAGTCATTTTGGAACTTTGATCTTCTGAGGCTTGAAATGATAGATTTAATTGTCCCTTCCCTCTTTCTCTTTTAGCTCAATGTCATATTGTCTCAAACATGCCTGCCTTCCTTCCTTCCTTCCTTCCTTCTTTGCCTTCTACCTTCTCTCCTTCCTTTGTTCAGTCATTCAGTCATCTTTAATTAGATAAACTACAGCTTCCAGGAAAGATTTTGTCCAAACACAGTAAGACCTCGATATCGAATTTTCCTTTCTTTACCCTTTAAAATAAATCATGATTCCAAGTTACAAAGTGAACTTATACAGTGTAACTTCACTATGAACTATAAACTTAAATGGTCCCAGTAAGCATTTTCTCAAGAAATCGACCCTATTACAACAGACTGGAGATAGCAGGTGATCATAAAACATGCAGCTCGGCGCCACTCGCAGGTGCCGACCAGGCCAATATCGCACATAGCTTGACGAGACTGGTGACGTTAAGAGAGAACCACGACACTGGACGGCGGATTCGCTCATGACTCGTGACGCAATGAGGGTGATGACATAACTGTAATGAGTGTAGACCAGGCGACCGGCCGACCGTATGCTCTTAATAAGTAAGGTGTATTTGTAAAACGAAGAGATAAAGCCTGACACTGGCAGTTTCTGGCTTGCATGTGACGGCTACATTAATGCTCTTCAATCCTCACATATGACTGATTAAAACATTAAAACATTTTGCGGTCTGGTGTCTGTGTTCAAATTCCACAGCCATCCCACTCAGTCCTGCGCCATCTTCTCCCGACTATGCCCTGGTATGGTCGCCCCTCTCAACCCCTCCCTTACACGACACAACTTGTTCCCCTTTCATCCCTTACCCCCTCCCGCCTGCTACCGAGTGACTCGAAGGTCAGGCCTGATCCTAGTATCCTACGTCCGTCCCCTTCATCCCTACCCCCACCAACTTTCTCGTTGGGGGTCGGAACCAGATTATTGCCCCCCACCACTAGCTCCTTTTCATCTCAATTTCAAGCAAAAACACAGCTGAAAAATGATCGCCGGCTACCAATGTGATCGCAGGTTGCGCCTATCTCGATTGTTTACATAATTATGACGTGACGATGTTTACGCAGCGAACAACGGAGGATCAGTGGTACCGTTACGTGGACACCACGATCTTCATGACCGTTTAGTTTTGTACAGGTACACGTGGTCAGACGAAGGAGCTTGAGCCCGACATTGGCTTGCTTTGATTTTTTTTTTGTTCTCCCCGAAAATCCAATTCGGGCCGGCAAGCAAGCGCATGACACGCACACAAACACACAAAAGTAACGAAAATGTAACGAGTAATTTTTGTAATTGTTACACAAACATTCGGTAACGAATAATTTTTCGTTACTTAAGATGAAGCTCAAAAACTGTAACAAGTACTCGTAGCGGCGTTACGTTTTACTCGTTACAACAACCCTGATTGCACATGTACAAAGACGTTGACATTCGAAGTAGACGGGAGTGTTTCGAAGTTGGAAAGAAACAGAAATGTAGGTCGAAAAAAAAGCAACAACAACCTGATCGAGATTTAAAGTGAAGACGGTATCACACTTAGCTTAAGTCAGCCTGTAGAGCAAAATTCAAAAAGAATTTATTTTACATTGTAATGTAGTCACCTGTCTACCTGTCACAGCCAGGGCTGTCGAGTCACCCAATGACTCGACTTGACTCGACTTGCCAAGCTTTTGCCAATGACTTTGACTTGACTCGACTTGCTAAAATTGCGCTTGTGACTTGGACTCGACTCGACTCGCCCTTGGACTGACTTGAGACTCGTGACTTGCGACCAAAATGACTTGCCAAGTCATCAGTTTCATAAAGTGACACGGATCGTAAAAAAAACCCTTTATGTTGATGCGTATTTACCGTGCCTTTCTAGGCCTATCGTCATGAAAATTTCACACAGATTTTTAACTGCTAAGACTGCCGACCGATCTCACCGGTATTTTGTTTTTATCGAAATAAGCTCATTCCCGCTGAAAAATCGGGATGAGAAATGGCGTCGTCGGCAAAGGAACCAGCCATCATTTTGTTTGGCTACTCGAATTTTTCAAGCAGAGAAAAANTCCTTTTCATCTCAATTTCAAGCAAAAACACAGCTGAAAAATGATCGCCGGCTACCAATGTGATCGCAGGTTGCGCCTATCTCGATTGTTTACATAATTATGACGTGACGATGTTTACGCAGCGAACAACGGAGGATCAGTGGTACCGTTACGTGGACACCACGATCTTCATGACCGTTTAGTTTTGTACAGGTACACGTGGTCAGACGAAGGAGCTTGAGCCCGACATTGGCTTGCTTTGATTTTTTTTTTGTTCTCCCCGAAAATCCAATTCGGGCCGGCAAGCAAGCGCATGACACGCACACAAACACACAAAAGTAACGAAAATGTAACGAGTAATTTATGTAATTGTTACACAAAAATTCGGTAACGAATAATTTTTCGTTACTTAAGATGAAGCTCAAAAACTGTAACAAGTACTCGTAGCGGCGTTACGTTTTACTCGTTACAACAACCCTGATTGCACATGTACAAAGACGTTGACATTCGAAGTAGACGGGAGTGTTTCGAAGTTGGAAAGAAACAGAAATGTAGGTCGAAAAAAAAGCAACAACAACCTGATCGAGATTTAAAGTGAAGACGGTATCACACTTAGCTTAAGTCAGCCTGTAGAGCAAAATTCAAAAAGAATTTATTTTACATTGTAATGTAGTCACCTGTCTACCTGTCACAGCCAGGGCTGTCGAGTCACCCAATGACTCGACTTGACTCGACTTGCCAAGCTTTTGCCAATGACTTTGACTTGACTCGACTTGCTAAAATTGCGCTTGTGACTTGGACTCGACTCGACTCGCCCTTGGACTGACTTGAGACTCGTGACTTGCGACCAAAATGACTTGCCAAGTCATCAGTTTCATAAAGTGACACGGATCGTAAAAAAAACCCTTTATGTTGATGCGTATTTACCGTGCCTTTCTAGGCCTATCGTCATGAAAATTTCACACAGATTTTTAACTGCTAAGACTGCCGACCGATCTCACCGGTATTTTGTTTTTATCGAAATAAGCTCATTCCCGCTGAAAAATCGGGATGAGAAATGGCGTCGTCGGCAAAGGAACCAGCCATCATTTTGTTTGGCTACTCGAATTTTTCAAGCAGAGAAAAAAGCAGAGTTGCCACATGTAATGTTTGTGGCAACATCATAAAAGACGTCACTGGAACAACGTCTAACTTTGTTAGACATTACAAGAATGTTCACCCAGACAAGTAAGTAGACTAGTCTAGACTCATTGCGAGACGTGTCTCTTGATAACATATAGTGTAGATTATGTCATTGGGACATGTAGACTAGTGGGGTGGAGTAATGTAGATGTTTAGCTGAGTGCATTATCACTAGGATTCACTCCATGATGCCAGAAAATGCTTTAAAAGCCAAGCGCAATTGTGTGAAGACATAATTGTCAAGGGAAATAACTAATACATTTCAATTGCTAAGGGCAAAAATTTATATAATTTATTATTATTTTATATATTTACTTTTTTATAAACTTTATCAAATAATTGATTTTTTTTTTTTGCTTAAAAATTTTACAAAACTTTATTTTCATATAAATTACATTATTAACTGTGACTGATTTAGGGACTTAAAAAAATAATGGTGCAAAGTATAGTTGCCTAAAAACTTAAGACATATTTGTTGGTCAATGTTAATATTATTAATATGAATCATAAACTCATCATTGACTTTCTTAATGGATGTCCGAAAAGCCAACGAATCAAGCAATCAATTATTGTTATCACTCAATAATATTGACAACAGAGCAATTCACATTGTGCCCTTGTGTTAATCTATTAAGCTCATTCCCTGATACCCACTAAGGTGCAACATGCTGTGACTGACTGGTCGATCTGTGGGCATCTGAATTATCATTCAGCCCCTCAGTGCTATCTTCATGTCAACACACATATGATAAAGATGACTCGGAATGGGAATGATCTTTGATCTTTGTGGCCAGGTTGTAACCTAAGTGTCGGGCACTCTGTAGGCGACAAGGAGGGCGAAAAGTTAGGGGTATGAAAAGTGTGAGAAATACGGGCCTATCACACAAAGCCCAGCTGTGACAACATTATTGGTCGATAAGCATACTGTTATTAAATCATGAATACTCTACTTTTCCTTTGTCACAGTTTCAGTGACCTGACATAGTTCTTCATTAGCTTTCATATTTTCTAGTAACTGGGAAGCTGCAATTATCCAGTAACTTCTATACATACTTCAGTTTCAGCAGAAATGTTGTAATTCAACACAAGCTGTGAATAAATGAACGCTGTGATTAAGCAGCAAAGAATTGACTCTATTGTATTTGCCATCAGTATTGTTTTTTTTTTATTTACAGGCAAATCAGTTCCTTTTACATCGCAATCCTTTTTTGACTTGTTTTCATCTTTATTTCCTTGTATATTTGACAGTCTTAATGGCACAGCAATAATAAATGCTACTGAAAATTATATAGTGTGAAAAATGCCGTTTTCAAGCCACAGCAAGGTATTGTGCAAAATATCGATGACTTGCTAATGACTTGAATATTTTTGGTGACTTGACTTGACTTGACTTGCCACGCTTTTGCCAATGACTTGGACTTGACTCGACTTGCTGAAATTGCGCTTGGGACTTGGACTCGACTTGACTTGCTGGAAATTTTCAAATGACTCGACTTGGCTTGACTCTCTGATAGTGGTGACTTGGCGCAGCTCTGGTCACAGCAACAACAAACATAGCAATAGAGTTTTTACCATGTCAACACTACAAATTTTAGAAAAAATACGAAGATGGTTATGCAGGATAAGAGGAACATTGACCGGTCTGACACCTGATGCCTTTCTATCTTTAATGTTGCAATACTCCATGATATGATATGATATGATATGATATATGATATGATATGATATGATATGATATGATATGATATGATATGATATGATATGATATGATATGATATGATATGATATCCTACACATTACAGTTTGAAGTATGTTTTTGTTCACGGGGGTGTTTGTTGTAAGTAGAATGAGAAATACTGTTCATCGATCTTTTTTTTTTTTTAAAACATGAAAAAGGTATGCCTGGTTCCAGATTTAGCAACACTTAGTTCAGACTCATTTCCTTGTTAACAGTTCTTTTAAAGACAGAGGGAAAAAAACTAAGAAATATCATTACCTGGATTAGTTTGAAATGTGCTTTCAGTTTTAAACTAGACTTGAGCATAATTTTTTGTCGTGTGCCCTGTCATTCTTTAGAGATGTCACTCTTTTGAATATTTTTCACCCATTTTTATAAAATGTCACTCTGTTGATACTGTATTCGTGTCACTCCTTTGAAAATGTCACTCATTTGAACTGTCACTCTTTTGAACAATTTTGTGCAGTTTTTGGTCGCCCAACATTCCCAGCCCACGCTCTTGCACAAGCTGCTGCATCTCTCGAAAAAAAAGCTATTTTTTGGCTTTGTTTTGTTCTATTACCGGGACACGTATACTTGACACACACTGTGTTTACCTTTACGCTGTGGGAATGGTTGTTGTAATAAATGTCAAACATTAATAATACTTGTGTAGCAGTCTATGTGTTTTGTTACTGCTCTGTGCACACTTGATTCAGCTTGACTGTATTGCCTGTGTAGACTATTATAATGAGAGTGAATGAGCTTTATCATAGAGACATGGTTTGCCTACTGTTGATTGTTTTGGCTTAAAGCCGATGAGAAAGCTGGCTCCGAATCGTAATTGCTGGAACAGGGGAACAGTAAAACAGGTCATCAAGATTTTCTGTGTAATCACTGTGACCTCGGCCTAACTCAGACCTCGGCCCAACTTCGCTTTACATCCAGTTTCATTTCTGAGGTCACACCCCATATTCACGTGTCAGGAACAACAGCAACAACAACAACAACAACAACAGTGACAGTCTTTTCACAGAAAAGATGGAGGTTAGGGTTCGAGACACACATGCACAGACNCACACACACACACACACACACACACACACACACACACACACACACACACACACACACACACACACACACACACACACACACACACACACACACACACGCACGCACGCACGCACGCACGCACGCACAGAGAAAGGGAAAGGGAAAGGGAAAGAAAAAGTACATGCGCGGGTCAAATATAATCACGTCGACATGCCGGCGTGGAGCGTCCATGTAATCCATAATCCTGACTCTGAAATTACCAGTGTAGTAATCCTTAATGTTTTGTAAAGTGTTTAAACATCACCTTCATGGTGCCTGTAAGGCATTTACATTAATTTACAAACAGAGACACTAGGTTAGAGGCCTGTAAGTCTACTTTCACTACTGGATCCTACTAGTAATGGGTTATATTTCATCTCCCCTTTTCCCCCTTTTTGGCATGTCCTGCTTCCAGTAATAAGAGCTCCAGTGGGGAATATTTTGATATCACGCGAAACTGTGTCCATTTTATTTTATTTTGCCAGGCACTATTTAGCCCTGGGCTGGAACTGCCAGGTCAAGGGTGTGCTCAGGTGGAAAAGGAGGGGTTTGCGTTGACCAGTGAAAAATGTAGGCTCTGTTTACAAAATTTCAATTGGCTTGCTAGGGTTGGGTCAGACTTAAAATTTGGGCCACATAATGAACTTCAATCTGGTATGGGTCTGGGTGAAAGCTAAAGCTTTGGGTTCAGAGGGCAGCTCAAAATGTTAATATAGCCCATAGAGGAAAAAAGGGTCCAATCCCATTACAGGTACTAGTACGATTCTGTCAAAGCTGGCTAATTTTCTTCGCTGATAATCTGAAACCCTATACACCGTCTGACTGATTCATCACTCCCTGTATTATAATGTTTTGCATCAAAGGCAGTGTCACGAGAGAAACGTCTGAGAAACGTGGCCAGTGATTTGACAACCTGAGAGAAAAATAGGTTATATAAATCCTCCATGCTGAATTGTTTTATTTTTTTGCACAGGACCCTATCCTTGAACGACTTCCCACGTTTTCTTGTCGTTTTTTTTTCTTTCGGCGACGAGAGGCTTGCTGGTACCGTAAACATTCGAACATTGCAGAGCTCATGATGAATAAAGGCTTAATTTTCTTTATGTAATGGGAAGAGACCGCTAACCTTCTTATTGCTTCTTTTAGATGAAGGCAGAGGAAGAAGATCTTACAACCCCCGGTTGTTTTTAAAAGTGTTTCGCCATGGTGTACATGACTCTTGTCATCGCGGCATCCGTGCTTAATAATAAACTCCACTGTGATATTTTACATCAGCATTATTTACAGTATTATTTGTAACGTGATTTGATGGTGCTGATAGAGATTAGAGACTTAGCGATATTTCTCTCTCTCTCCTCTCTCTTTCTCTCTCTGACTCTCTTTCTTCTCTTTCTCTCGGGAAGGAATTGGTGATTTCAGACAGTCTGCAGTCAGTGTGGATATATTCCAGATCTAGGCTAGGATTTTTAAAACATACTTATTTCCATTTATGCCATCGTTACGATTTTATTTTCATCAGCGCCAGAACCATCTTAGTATTCTTCGTAAAATTAAAGATTTTGTAGTGTTGACATGGTAGAGGTTCTATTGCTAAATGTTTGTTGTTGCTGTGAGGGGTAGACAGGTAATTAAATTAGATGAAATTAGTATTATTGTTGAATTTTCCTCTCTAGGCTGACTTTTACCTGAACATGGTACCATCTTCACTTTCAAGGCCTTGGAATGTCTTTTACGAATGTTTGGCTACTAACCCATCTTAACTTTGCCTTTAAAAAAAAGGTCATTAAAAAAAAAAACGTTCACTAAGTTTCAGTTAGAAATTATCTTAATATGCTCCTTTTGTGTCACCATTTTAGTTGTTGTTGCTGTTGTTGAAAAATCACGCCCCTCGGTTCCCATCCACCCTTCCCCCCCGCTCCACGCCCCTTTTATGTTTATTTTTTCCTAAAGATCCATCTTAAACATACACAAGTTGTGATTAAGATTTTCGCCTAATTTTAGCGAGAAATGGCCATAGATTGTTCCATTCGTTCCCCTTCCTATTCTCTCCCTTAAACGTGACCCTGACTCTGACCTCTCTAGATTATGAACCTGTCTTCGACGATCGTGCACATTTTAGTCCCCTTCTCCTGTATCCTCCTACAGAAATATTTTGCAAATTAATATCGTTTCCCTCATTCCACATTTGCCTAAGTAAAGTCATGTTTTTTGAAGTTTTGAGAAATTTAGCGCTCTCAACCTGTTGCTCAAAGCAAAACAATAAGGCATGTATGGTTTAGATTGTAAATATAGGGATATTTAAGAAAAAGCCAGAAATCTAAACTGTTTTCATAGGAAAAAGAAGATAAAGAGAAGATAAATAGATGATCATAATAATAATATACTCAACTCAAAGCTTAAAAAAAAAAAAGGACTTAGACAATTTATGTGAAATGGGCCTCACGATATTATGTCACTGTATAAACATTATACAAACACAGAAGTAGGACCTGTGTTGCGTTTTTAAAGGTTGATACATGAAGTAGAGGGGACAGGGCAGGGGGTTCTAAAGTGATAGTTTTTCGGGTGGAGAGGGGGCGGGCGGACGGACGGCCAGGCGGATACGGTCGAGGTAATTACAGTCCCGATTTTATACCAATTCTGAGAAGAAAAAGGCCAATAAAACCCAACCCTAGAAAATATTCTGTTTCCGGGGATCGAACCCAGGATCTCTATGTTTGCAACTTTGAACTACCGCTACACCAAGGGAATGTTAACTTCGCGGCAATTTAAATGTTAAATACCTACTAGCTGAACATTGTTCTCCAATATCCACGTGTAGGCCTAGTATCTCTCCTTGACCCTGACCCACTTTGCAACTGCTCACACCTGGAAGCCATTTATTATGTTTATTGCTTTTAATTTACAAAACGATAATATTAATAATAATAATAATAATAAAGAATTATATGCGATAGTCAGAAAGCCATAAGTAAGAGTGACAATACTTATTTATGTGTGGCATGTAGGAGCCTGTCATTGTTCTGTTCTGTGACACTTTCAGTGACAAGGACCATTAACTTAACTGGTACATCGAAGCACTGACAACGCATATATTTTTGGGGTCGACCGAAAGTGTTCTTATTAACAGAAATACGTAGTGACCATACACGCAGCCTTAGAGAAGAAAAATCAGGACCAGAAATATTGTACTCAGTATCCTTGTTTACGTACAAAACTTGTCCGTATTAAATGTGCTCCACTATATTTACTTTTGGAAGACTAGTCAAAGTACCAATCAGGAACATCGCGCCATCAGTTGTTTAATAAAGGACCAGTTATGGTCGGTTTGTGATTTACACATGATGAAATGAGTGGAGAAATTAACTCTCGCAATGTGCATGGGAGGAAGTGTTTCTTGGCTGTTGGTACAGCCAAGTCTACGACTTGCATCTTTCTATCGGAAAGCACCAGTATTCGCACTGGTGGTTCACAGGGCCAAATTCATGTTCATTCTATTGATTCTGCTCCTTTTCGTAACGATGATTTTGTTCACTCTAGAGATCGACTCTGCTACGTACATATTCTCGATCCGGCATCTGATACAAATGCTCTGTTTCAATTTCGGGCACCGGAAGTAAACATGTGAGGGAAGAACCGCAAAAATCAATGACGTATGGTCCACTTAAAAACACCGAACTGGGGACGTAGTCACGAAAGAAAGAAAATTTACGTAATTATCAAAATAATACTTACTGACCGTTTAAGGCGAAGAAATTATCAAAAGAAAACCTTCAGACCAAAAGGAAGGTGCATGCAAAATTTTGGGTTGGTTGGTGCACAAATAGTCGAGATATGGCTGTTACAAAATTTCACGAGTTTTTTTATAATATAAGATTCAGAGCAACAGCAAGCAATTAATGTTTCCGTGATTCCTGACACTGGCGAAATTACTACCTCCGGTTTCTCGTCAGCTAAACAGGATATTCTTTTTTCTTTATAAACAGGACAACAGCTCCCTAAAAACGACATCTGTTATACGCGCATAGCCTGCAAGATCCGGGATGACATCTATATAAACGCGCCCCAATTTTTAACAAACCATTCTGGTCGGTATTCTCCCCAGCTGAGGGATTTAACTTATTTTGCTATCAAATCGGATTTTTTTTTTCAGAATACGGTATCCAGCTTTTCCTCGACTTCACCTTAGCAGAAGAAGAAGGTAATACGTTGTTGTTGTTGTTGTTGTTATTGTTGTTACTGATGTTGTTGTTGTTTCTGTTGTTGTTGTTGTTGCTGCTGTTGTTGTTCTTTTCGCTTTTGAGGGAGGGAAGAATAGAATGAACGATGACACAAAACGAAAAAAAACGTTTTTTTTCCTTTGGGTCGATATTCGTACAGTGGACTTTGCCCGGTCACAAGTCTGATAATCGTAACTTCCCCTTAATCGCAACAATTTCACATAAATGAAAGACATTGCTATATAAAAGTAGGCCTAATTGAACAATAGCAACTCTCTTTTACATTCTTTTTTATCAAAGAGCTGCAGTTAAGCGGAAATGACTGTAATAAACTAATTTTATCAGCGGGCTGAGAAATTTTATCCTGCGAATCTGTATTTGACTTAGTACATTACTTGCTTGTCTAGTGGTGGGCGGTCTCGTTTATGAGTATCGATACTTTCAATACTTATTAATTTCGATTCATTATTAAAGTTCAAGCTCTGGGTTTTCGTTACAATTTCAATACTTTCGATTTTAGTAGTGACAATTTCTCTGACCCACATAGGGTTCCCGCCGCTACAACTGTCTTTGAAATATTTATGATCATTTGTCATGTTTTGCCTCATCTAACTCGGTGCAGTGACCTATCTATGATGTAAAACGCATCAGAAGTAATTCTGATCCCCACTACATCGTTCATAGTAGTCTGCAAAGACACTTCACCAAAGGGACTAGTAACAAAGATCCCTCAGAACGGTATCGAAGGATCCTATTCCGATTCTCAGTCCTGACTTATCTGTCCAGTTTCTTCGGTGCAAAACCATTTGACGGTATCAATTTCGATCTATTCGATCCTCAGAACCAAACTGGTGTCAATCTTTTATAAAGCCTAGCGGTATCAAAGTCAAAGGTATCGAAAATATCGAAATGAATTTCGATCCTTAGTACCAAACTAACAACCCGTCTTCTCTGTGCAAAGCCTAATGGTATCAACAGGTATCGAATTATCAAAAGTATCGAAAATGTATTGATAGTATGGAACTCAGTATCGAAATAGGGCTAAGTATCGCAATACTTCAAAATTCAGATTCGGCCTACCATAATCCTTGCCCTAGTTTTACATCTAGTCTAGGGTTGTAGCAAAAATACAAGCCAGAACAAACATAATATGCTTACACGGCATGTTTCGTTGTTTAATGTAGCCTACTTTAGCAATGAGTGCTGTTGATTTTGTAGCTATACTGTCAGCGTCGAGCGTCATCATGTGTAAGTCACAAACCGACCATAACTGATCCTTTTTTAACAAATTGGTGGGCAGCCCTGTTTCTAATTGTCTCAGAAATATGTAAAAAATGGATTTTTCCGTACCCAAATTACCTGTTCCAATTTTTAAACTGAAGTTCATGCTAATGTCGTCACTACTATTGTGGTGTCTGCAGCCAAATTGGTGTTTTGAGACCGAATTCTTCAAATATGGCAGTTTTTAGAGAGGCTGGCGTTTGGAAAAATCATTAATTTTAAGCGGGTATTTTTTTTTAATTTTCAGCTTAACCGATATGTTTACACACAATATGTGAGCACAATTTAATTACAAAAAGAGGAGCGATGTTAATGATGTAGATGAAGTTTGGTCGTTTCCTTCGCACGATAACGCCGCAAATGTTGCGGGTGCTTTGACTAGTTATGTTATATATCTTTCCTAACAGCACATGTGAACGTCTGTTTTCTACAATCGAAAACGTTGCGTGAATTTCGTCGATAGACTTCGCATAGGACCAACCGGCTGACTATATGTCATAGATATACGTAGCCGGTCCTATGCGAAGAAAGACGATATCTTGTTTTATAGACTAGCCTATAGTATCTCATTGTTGCATTAATGTAAGCTCTACGGTGTTTGTATATTGCACCTAAAAATATGGTAAGGGTAGGGATTCCCATGTTTCTATGAAGAAGGTAGAGACACCAAAATGGGGTAGAGACTGCGCCATAATATAACCGATAGTTTTTGGTGGAAAAATTTTTGATAGTTTAACGTAACAGTCAATTAACAGTCACGTAAACAATTAAAAAAGCACAACGAAACGGTGTGGCACGGGAAAAAAATCATTGCAGAGAAAATAAACGCCCCTGTGATGCTACAGAAGTGTTTTTTGTTTTTTTTTTCCTCCGACACAAATAACTCTCGGAGAATTATCAATCTTGGAAAAGTGCAATTTTCTCGTCCAAGGAAATTTGTACGCCTCAGGAAAAACAACAACGGCAACAACAACAACAACAACAAATCAACCTCCTCTGGAAATCATAAAAGGAACTACCTCGCTCTTGAAGATAGAAAAAAAAATCATACGGAAGAACTACATGTATCTAAAAAGATAAAAGGTAGAATATTTGAGAGTGTTTTGTTGTTTTGTTGTTGTTTTTTTGTGTCGGAGAATATTTTTCACGCTTACACCGTCATATCAAGTAGGTAGGCCTACTGTGTTGAGTGCATTAGCGTCTTTGATTTGGTTTTCGCGACGTAGCTCCATGACTCTTGGAAGGTAAAGCCACCAGTCAGTGGTAAGCCTATGACACAATGGTACACAGCATGGCTATACTTAGATGCACTTTCAGATCTATACTTTTCTTGCAATAGCAACAACAATAACAATAACTTTATTAACGCAGGTACTAAATACATATGAGCGAACGTTATGAATAAAACGTAACAATTCCAATTTGACGAGCGTAGTACAGACGCGCAACTCTAAAAAAATGTCTCAAAGAAGTGTGATATACGGTGAAGTTCCAGTTTTCGTCTGATGCAGCGTTTGCAATTTGGCCTGCTATCATCCACTTGTGTCATCTACGCGCCATAATTGCACACCAAAGTGTTCCAAATATAATTTAGCAGGAGAAATACGAACGAAATATTGAAATGTGAACTCCCTACTCTTTATTGATTGGATGTTGCGGGTTCGGGGAACGGAGAATCGATGCTCAAAAATACCATATTCGACTTACATGGTGATTACTTTAAGGTATTTTAATATGTTCAATTATAACAAAATTACATGACCTCAAGCGCCACTTGTTACTATTAGGGAAGATAATTTTATCAAAGTCTCTCATTAAGTTGGGAAGGCCAGGACAGAAACTACGATTTTGAAATTTGGGTGCAACTGAAATAGACGGATCTCGATAATAATATTAGTCTTTATCTATGGAGATAAATTTAGGATCATTCTATAAAATGTATGCATGTGAAATTCATAATAAAAAACGAGGTGTACATTCAGTACAAACAAAGCAGCAGCAGCAGCAGCAGCAGCAGCAGCAGCAGCAACAACAGTGACAACATCAGCAACAATAACAGGAAATCTTTAACTTCCCAGGTGTCGAAATGGCCTCCTTGAGCTGCATTCTGTTGCTGGCCACTGTTGCCGGTTGCTTAACGTCACTTGTTGTGCACGCCATAACAGAGTGCTCCAACCCGCCACCTGGAGTCCGCAAGATGGTGAGAGGAGTGGACATTACAACTCTTGACTTGATTCCTGTGGACCTGCTTGGCTCCAACGGTTTCAAGAGCCCGGTGGTGAATTTCACCTGCGGGGACGGTAGGAGCTGGACAAGTCCCGGGGGTCAGGAATATCAGCTACCTGATCAGGTACATTCCTTTGTCACTGTCCGTGATGTTGCTTTTCTGATAGCGGGCTAGTCTAGTAGAGATCTGGTAACAAAACCCTTACTTACAACAAACATCTGCTAATCACTTTATAAAGAGCATTCTGGATTTAACGGCAAAACACCACCCTCAGTAGCTTGGTCCGAAGGGTGGGTGTGTTATCAGAATTCCACTGTACATATTGTACCAGTAACGGAGTTTCGTAAAGAAGGAAGAACTCCGTACGACATTTGTTGGTGCCTTTAGCCGATAACTTACAAGAAAACAACGGAATCAACCGATCAATATTATATATATATATATATAGATAGATATATAAGACTTGTGTTATAAGAAAGTATTTAAATGGCTTCCTCTTACCACAGGTCATATGTAGTAGGACTAGGTCGAAGAGCTAGTCTAGAGTTTCAAGATAAGCTTCAGCCTTCACTTCACAAAGTCACATGTCTACACATTCATAACGCTTTCATTCTGTGGCGAATATGCAATACTGTAACTGCATTCTACGATGTGATTATCTCAATTTTCAGATATGGCACATGACCACCTTGCCAGGTGGCTGGCTCTCAGCCGATGTCAGTCTGTACAAAACATACATGGACGTGCGACGAACTATGACCGACAATGTAGGAGGTGAGGGCGCGATCTGGAAGTTTGCTTTCTCTGCCAGCAGGTCATACATGAAGATGCAGAATACCATAACCAATACCTCCAGGTATATTTCGGACGTTTCGGCCTTTGACTCGGCACTTCGCGTGGACTTCATTCCTGCCTGGGTCATCACAATGGACAGATTTGCTGAAATGTTTGTCGACCGCATGGTGAGTGGCACATTCGCATCCAATCCTAGCGCGTATAAAAGATTCATCAACGAATTCGGGACCCATTACTTTGCCACTGGGAACTTTGGGGGTTACATCAGAGTCGTTTACGAAACCAGTACTGACTATGTTTATTCCAAGACTGACTCTGAGGTGAAGTCTAATGCCAAAGCCTCCTTTTTGAAAGTCATATCTGCTCACGGAGGGCGTGTTTCTGGCTCGACGACTGTGGATCAGAGATTTACCCAAGCATCCAGCGAACATATCAGGTACTATGGCGGCGATACAAATCTACTGACAGATAACGGAATCGCACAGTGGCAGCCCACGGTAGACGCAGACCCATGGCTTTTTTCTGGGAATCTGAGGCCCATCAGTGAACTGATCGCCGACGAAACTAAGAGATCTTCAATGGTTCAGGCTGTGGCCCATCACGTGATGCAGAGCTACTTGACCGAACTTGAGCGACTGGTAGCCACTGCTAAAACCAAGTTCAGCGACGGCATTTTGAATACGCTGCAGAGTAGAATAACTGCCATGAAGAGCAATGCCATTCTGGTAGAGAGTGAGGTCGAGGCGTTAGGGCAAGATGTAGAGCACCAGCTTGTTGTCCCTGAATGGTTCACCACCAAAACACAGCTATGCTTCAAGTGGCGACCGGACGGAGATGGTGGACAATGCGGAGGAGGAGCTGGAAATCCACTTTGCGCAAAGCCCAATACCATGACGGCAGTTTACAGAGACGACACTGACCGAAGGAGTGGTGGCTGCCGTATGCAGTGGGGAATCTACTCGCAAGGATACCCTTCTTGGTTCAGTGAAGTTCGCGTGTGTTACCGCTGGTACCCTGACGGTGATGGCGGACAATGTGGAGGAGGAGCTGCTCGCTTGCTGTGCGCAGGAATCAACCAGTACTCTCCCGAGTACCGCGATGACACGGACAGTAGAGGTGGAGGCTGTCAAATGTCATGGAGGATTGAAGTCCCCAGCTCCGCCCCGGTGTGGATGAAGAACACCAAACTGTGTTTCTCCTGGTACCCTGACGGTGACGGTGGGCAGTGTGGAGGTGGAGCTGCGCGGTTGCTGTGTGCGGTGGCCGATCAGTGGACTGCTTATTATCGGGACGACACTGACAGGCGTGGTGGAGGATGTAGAATGAGCTGGGGACTCAAGTTAGACCTGTAGTCGCTAAATTATTAGCGCTGAGAGAATACTTTAACAAACATCCCAAAGATCTTACAATAATCTTTATACTGCATTTGGATTTTAGGACTTTGCAGAATTGCAACCAGTCCTCTATGCGTGGAAAAAAAATAATGCTGTTATTGAGATGCATTTATTATCAAAGTCCATGTGATAGAATCAACAATGAATCCGTGCATGCGTCATTTTTAAAAACAAGGCACACTTATTATTGAAACCAATGAGATTCTGTAATTTTTAATGAAAAGTTTTGATACCTGTGCGAACTCTTCCAGGCTTACAGTGAAACTATTCTGTGGAGCAACACCATCAACAGTCATGAAGTCCCTTTTAAACACAAAATAGTATTATGTTAATATGAACTAGACAAACGTACTTATGCATCGAGACAGGGTTTGCTCAATTCAGAGCTCTGCCGTTGGTGTCATAAGCTCTAATAAGATTATGTCCTTTGGTGTTTCCTTTGTTTACAAGAGAAATGGCATCTCCAAATATCAAATTGTTTGTGACACAGTATGCATATGCCCGTCAGACCGTATGTTAACTGTAGGTTTTAATTAAGTGTATCAGCATACAGTATTCAACTTGTACGTATTTGTCTCAATAAATATCTGTGTTTGAATTACGAATGTTTTTAACCAGTTCTCGAATGAACTTTTTCAGTTTATGTGTAGAGTAACAATGGTAATAACAGTGCTGGACATCAATTCATATCATGATTTTAGGGGAGTTCATCTCTTGCTCAGTGAAGACCATTTCTAATCTCAGCAAGCTATTTTCAGTGTGAAATTTCCGCTTAACCCAGACATGAAATGCCTACGAAGAATTCCACATCTCACATCAACTTAACTACGTCACTCCATTCATGTCTAGAAAAATTACGTCATCAAACCCCGCTGTCAAAGAAAGATTACTCACACCTAAGGCGGTTTTATTGAACACACACACAAACAGGCAATAGTTTATAATATAGTTACTGGGAATGCCCGATTTTCATACAATGAAGACTGGTGCATTGAGGAACTAACTGCCCTAACTGTAGAGAGTTTTACACAGACAGTCAGCTCGGTAAAGATCGAAGCACTCACACTCACAGCTAGGCGGGGCCTCACAATGTATGCCTCAGTCTAAATCTGGGCGAGGATCAGTCCATCAAAAAGAAAAAAAATGATGGGGATTCCCCTTGTCACAGCTGTCAATGTCATGTTCAGTGTTTTCACTGGGTCATTTTCCTGAAATCTGCTTTTCACTTGAATCCGCTGGGTGGCGCTCCAGATATTCAGTTACATTACATTCCAGCTTTTATCACCGAGAGAGAGAGAGAGAGAGAGAGAGAGAGAGAGAGAGAGAGAGAGAGATGTTCTTTCATGAGTATGGAAGCAGTTTCACACCGAAACCTGTCCATTACGTCTTTCGGAAATCAGCTGGTGCCTACTAGAATTATCGCTTTCACAAACAAATGCCTTCGTGCAGGTAAAACTTATTCTCAAAATGGACTAAATTGTTAGTCTAATCAAGTTTCATTAAGAAAAGCGCATTTGTATGACTCTTGATAGCATGTTTATGGCCGATTTGAAAGGTAGTCTAGCACGGATTGCACTGCAGTTTTTCTCTTCAATATCCCTGTTGCATTTACTTACCAGTGGTCAAACCCTGCACACTTCCATGAGCTGACCGCTGACCTAATCATGTTCTAGGGTGTTTGCAGTGACGTTTTAGCATGGTGGTTGCTTTTCTCATGATGGGGAGAACGAACTCACAAAATAAGGGCCTTTTTTGAAATCTGCCTCTGAACCGACAATAATGATTGTACTGAAATTAACAGTGGATTACCCTAGTGCAAAGTTAACCAGCTGTGCGTACTTTGCTCTCATGCAGGACCTTGATAGGGAAGTGGGCGGAGCTTAGACATTAGAAAATACAGGATCTCTTGTGGTACACCTGGGGTGGGAGCTTGGCCACGACCTACTGTTCAATATGTTAGTGGAACTTCTTTCAATGTCCTTGTGTCGGAAAAGAATATGACAACAATCAATGGTGGTATGTCTGCTATTGAATAAGGACATCATCTTCTTCCTCTGCCAGCAAAGACATAAATATAGCAAACACAGCTTGCAAGTCAGCTATCTTGGCCTGCAATCATTGTTTAGATATGCCCATTCTCATTGCGAAGAATCCCATCTCCCGTATGCTGCACTCTCTGTGGACCGCCCTTTTCACCGGAACGTTGTAAAGGCATTTCTAAGAATTGAGTATCTTCTGTAGTGTTAAAATAAAAAAACACCCTAATATAACATGCATCTACTTACAGACACTCGCAAACATACAGAGAAAATACTTAAGCGTTCCTTCAATTCATTTAAATTTATTTAACATAGCATATCTTGATACAGTGATACAATAATAATCTAAAATAAACAAATAAGCAGGATTTGTAAGTTATTTGCTTTTAAATTTGTGGAAGCGAAAAACAAATAGCAAAAACTCTGTAACAACTAAAAAGCACTAGGTTTTTGAATAAGGCAAAGAAAAACAATATGGAAGCTTCAAATCAGGAAACTGAAATCATGTCAGTGAATAGATATCCTCTTGTTTATCTACCAGTTCTCTTGAACCAAACTCAAATCTTGACTGGTTTAATAATCAAAGTCTGTGCACGACATATTTCATAAATATACTCGCCAAGTTGTCTCATATTTTGCAAAGTCAAGTGTAACCTACCCCTTTCTCTGTCCCCAAATAGATAGTCAAGCAGATACTAAATTATAAAACTTGTTGTTCCACAGATAATAATTACCAAGTGAAATATAGACAGTATTCAGCAGGAACTTGTGTTCCAATATTAAAAAATGTGTACCTTAAGAAGAAAGATTCAACATGTTTGAAAGTGTAAATGTCCACTTCTCAGTCCCTACTGTTATGCATGACTGCCTCTTCACTCAGAATAAACAGTAGACTGCATGACACTCATTTCACTCTGCTTTGTATGATATGCCAGTCAAAAATAAAGTGATGAGCTTAAAGTCTAGGAAAAAAATACTGTGGACGAATTAGAGATTGAATAACAAACTGCCCAGATCCACGTAATAACCTAATGGACCTCAAAAATATCCTTGGAATAAAGAATTATGCATTCATGTGTCCATGCAAATGTGTTCATATGCTGTCAAAAGGCACTTTACTCAAAGGGGGGCAACCAGTCACCAAACTAAGCAGCTCTGAGTTAAGAGCTCTTTGTAGCATAACATGAATACATGTTGGTAGATTAAATAGGTTTCTACAACTGTCATTATGTTGAATGCATTACAGATATGAGAAATATAAATTTGTTTGTAGCAGGTATCGTTGCTTAGATGCCATACTCTGATAAACACCACTCAGGCCGAAGTTCACGTTTTGACCGTCAACAAGATTGCACATATTGTATAAAAGCCTCCGATCTCTATTTTCTAGAGTTTCATGATTCAATAGCAAACTTTGAACTATTTACTTATGCAATGCACTGAAAATGGCTCATATCAGAATACTGTACACATTTTTTGACTGACACAAAATTGGCACTTATCAAAATGTCAGTGCTTTTAGACTGATATGAGCCAATGTCAGTCTTTTGCATCAAGTACTGTCAGTGACAAAACTGACAGAGTTCTCCTGCTCAGAAAGTTCTAATTCATTAGAATTAAGTGTATAACACTGCCTTCATCTTCAAAGAATCCCTTTGTAATTTTAAAATTTTACAAAAAATGTGACAGATCTTGTTTCTCTTGTTAAATTGGATATTGGTGTCTATCAGGGTACTGCATACAAATGACATTATTAGATTGAAAATCAAATGTTGTTAACTACAGTACATTACAACAAAGATCTACACACCTGTAAACTACTGACAAACATAAATACCTATCTGCTACTAACTATCACTGTCCCCAACAGTTAAATGAAAAAAAAAAAACAAAAAAAAACCATGACAAGAAAGAACTCTTGAGACATAACCACCTGACAATTCACAGAAGCAGATTGTTCTCTTACGAGCAAATATAACCTACAAAAACATGCAAGTACTATAAAATGCAGATGATATTTTAGCACAGCCAATTCCCTACTGCACTTAAAAGAAGCTAATTTTTGTTTCATCATATGTTTATTTGACAGCAAAAGAGTGATTTTTTTTTTTTACCCAACGATATTGTTAGGTAGTAAAAGATGCAACAGTTACGGTTTGTGATTCCTGAACAAATAATATTTACAACTGATTCTCCTAAATTTGTGTGTGCTTGGAATGCACTATTAACTTTCTTTGGGGACTCTTGTATTTGTAACAGAAAAATTGCCGGTGCTGGCAGTATTAAGGCTCTTTCAGGAAATGATGGTAATATGGCATCAGTTACTACACAGACTCTCAGAAAAGCAATGAGCAGAAATGCAGCCCTTGCACTCTTATAATGAAAGTACTATCTGCTGATCTTTTACTAAGCTACTGGTAATGGCTGCATATCCCAGTACAACTAGTTATGAAAGTCTCCTGTCAAATCACTGAGTTCCAAGCTTCACCATCTCCAAGATTAACAATAACAAGCAGTTAATATTTTCACTTTCCCAGATCTCTATAAAGACAAACAAGTCTTGTTATACTGTTAAATGTCTCCTTTCCTCCTCAGGACGTGTTCTTAAATTATTACGCATTATTAAAAGTCAACTGAATTTGATCTAATGCTTTCAGAAACAACATGATGATTAACAAAAGTTTCATGAATGCTGCATAATGGCCTGCCCAATTTGAAAAATGTGCATAAGTTTCCATCCTGCCCCTGCACCATATGGGATTATTTGAAGCATAAAATGGACTCTTATAAATATTGTATGATATCAACCTTAACAATATCATTCACATGTTCTAACCATTCAACAGCATGACATCAAATCTTCACATTTTTTTTTCTACATTTATAAATAACATGAATATGAACATAGATGTAATTTTATGGATACTTTTAAATACATGGATAAGTAGTGCTCAAACCTCTCAACCAAATAATAAAAAAAAAATATCAACCACAGAAATTGCTTACCCACCAAATCACACAGAGGGTTGTTGAATGACAAAAGGGCAGATATTTCAAACATTAAAAATTTCAAAACCACAACCTAAAAATGACCTCATGAACATTGAAACAAAATCATGATTCTGTGTGTTAATTAATGACACACCAAATACAGCAGTACCATAGAATTTCAGGGCAAAGTCATCTAGCACTGGCAAGTAGCTCTTGTCTCTTTGTAATGGTGGCAGTGCACAATTTACTATGAAGGCAAAAGTGGTCAAATTTCCTAATGACAATGTAGCTTGCGTCCCAATCATGCAAGTCAATGTATTTACAATTGTGAAAATGTATAAATTTGCTCATCTGAGATAAGTACAAACAAAAACTGCCCCATAACAGATTACCCCAATAAGAAAAGACTATGTTAGAACAAAATTGGACCTCTGGACTACTGGATACCTGCCAAATACATGGTAATTGAAATGGAGACGGCTAAGTACATACAGACATTCAAAATTTAAGGTCGCTTAAATTTCCTTGTGACATTTCAGAACACAAAATGAGTTATTTTAACAGGTTCCAAGAAGATACAAATCTGGGACATTCCCAGAAAAATTTTAGACATTTTGTAGATGCGGATCTGTCACTAAACCATGAATCACCCCATGAGAATCTACCTGTCACAAGAGCCTTTGACAAGTTACTGAGCAAAATAGAGATAAAGTTTTGAAACCCCATTACTTTTAGTTCTTACAGTAAATTTACATGAAAAAAAACCTTTGATTTGTTCTGTCAGTATGGAGATAATGCTAAAAAGGTGGTATGAGCTGTTAAGACTCCCAATCCTGTGGTAATTTGTTTCCGTCCAAATTGGAGCTTAGGACAATTAGGCCTTTCAGAGGTGAAATGTGATCTACACCCACATGTGAATAAGATGTATAAAGTGAGCAGTAACAGATATCATTAGAAACTGAAGCTGTTATTTACCACGTGAAGAATGTGTTGTCATCTTCCTGGTATCAGGAACCTTAAAAAAAAACAACTGAGGAATGGAATTCTAAACCATGGCACACTGCTCGACAAGGCGGCAGTGGCAATGTACCCTTGAAATGTGCACAATGATGAATAATGTGAAGAAGATAAAAATATGAATTCCAATGGTATGATTCAAATAGTGTTGCTCTTTGTTTTGTTTAAAGGTAAGCATGGAAAATGAATCCTTGAGTTTTATTAAATTTCTTTTCCACTGTCAAACAGTAAGTCGGGTCAAGTTGTTTCTTCATGCCTCAACAGTGTCCTGTGTTACATAAACAAACTTTAACAAATATTTTGGTGTCAAAGATCATAAATCTGTGGATTCAGTGTTGCTATGTATTATATGAGATTAAAGACTGGGCCAATTAAAGAATAGCAGCTGACACAAAGGCAAGCCAATGAGGCGGAGACATGAGGTGATAAGAGTGCTCAACAACTGTGGAATGTGGATCTGAAGATGTTGAAAACAGGTGGTTCCGTGGCAATGTTGATCCTATGCTCATAATCCTGCTTCTATGATTCTCACAAATTCTGAAAAGAAAAAAAAATAAAGAAATAAAAGAATAAGACTCTTCTACAAAGCAAAACCTCACGATTTGAATTTCCCATGATCTTGTTTCACAGCCCCAATCCCAAACACTGTATTTCTATAGTAAATTTACCCCACAATCTTGAATTACTCACAATCTCGAATTTTGAAATTATTTTCTTGAACCTAGGGATTTTCAGGTTCCTCTGTACATTTGATTCCACTTAATCACATCCCAACGGAAGCAAGGCAAAGTTGTCACTGAACATCAGTTGCAATTATAAAGCTAAGTTTGTAACTGTAATGCCCTGTTTTCTGAAATCTATTATGGTGAAATAACTTGTGCACTTATGTGGATTGTGATTATGACAAGTCAACTGCATTTTATGGGACAGCACAATATCATGCAGCAAAGAGGAACAGTAAGCACCCCATCTCAGGGGTCTTTCAAATAAAAAATGTGTAATGCAAGTACTTGTGGTAAAAGAATATCTAACCTATGGCTAAAGTCACTTAACAACAGAAAGAAAGTAGTTTAACACCCTTGCTAAGATTATTCTAGGAGGAACATGAGCTGTCACTAACCCTCATAACACTGTTTATAACAGAGTACCCCTCCCCCCATCCTCATCCCCATAGAAAGTTTCCTTACTTTCAGTTCTCAATAATTCAAATCCTAAACAGTTGAAACATGGCACATTATGCTGCAAAAGTTAAATATCTAGATGCTAGGATTATGTCACTGCTGATATAGGCCTATATACATGTTGGTTTTTTTTAATTAAACAAATAATTAAAAATTATTTTTATTTTATACATCCTCAACATGTAAAATGGTCCTGAACATATAAAATGGTCCTGCACTAAAACTTCCGATAAAATTTTGGATCGCAGAATTTCTTTTTTCCAAGAGTCATCACAGCTTCTCGAACGGATTTTGGATGGCATTCTCGCAGCTGCCGATATTCTTGGATTTCTGAGAATTCTTGGAAGAGTGGCATCCCATAAAACCACATATTGGGAGAGTCTCTGGATTATACCAAATGCATATATGACACTTGTAAAAAGATGAGATGATACATTTTCAACAATGCTACACACCCTCAAAGTTAATCTGTCCATCTCCAGTAAGGTCAGCCTCTCTGATCATTTCATCAACCTCTTCGTCAGTCAATTTTTCTCCCAGGTTGCATAGGATGTGGCGGAGTTCACTGGCACTGATCAAACCATTGCCATCCTTGTCAAAAATTCTGAAATTCATGGCAAAAGGAGTTTAGTAGGTGTGTCACACCTTGATACTGACAAGATTTCATTCATTATTTCAAAAATTATTTTGAATATTTCCTTACCAATCGACAACTGAGTCATATTACTTCCTCATAAGCAAGAAACTTCCAAACAGTGCTCGTATTTGGTGACTACAAAAAAATCTCATTACTGCTGTTCTAAGTTATAAATTTCCTGGATTAAATGAAAGATCATGGTTTAGCTTAGGACTGAGTATGCTGAGATGAGTCAAGTGCAGATCTGGAACAGATCTACCTTAACCAGGGATCATGCCATCATTATTTGCATAACATTTACCCGCATTGGATATAAATAAGTAAAAAAAAGAAAACCATAAAACAATTCAACAAATTTAATCCATAAATTTTTGGTCTGGTGTTCTTCTTCAGATGCAGAAAATCAATGAACAAAGAATGAAATGGCATAAGAAAAGGAGGAAAAAAAGTCTTGTTGTCTTGTTAAATAATATGATTAATGTTGATGTTGGATTAGGGAGTCATGCTCTCGGTATCTTACTACATATTTTGATTGCTAAAGCAACACACTGAAGTCATACCTGAAGGCCTCCCTCAGTGCATCTGAGGACTCTGGAGCAAATTCATACTTGACAATAATTGCTTCTACTTGCTGGCAGCTCAAGGCCCGCACACCTACAAGGAAGAATTCAACACATTCAATGCATTAAATAATTTTTTCCACTCTCAACATTGTAAATATTCTTCAACAATCTCAATGAAATGTAAGCTGGCAAAATTGTGATTAAGCTATTTCTAAAATAATACAAGTGCTGCTGAGCTAATTGCTTACTAATGAGTGTCATGAACACCAATGAAACCCCATACATAGACATATACACGACGCAATGATAACGACAACATCAATGATAGGACAATAGTTATAAACCAGATGGCTAATGATGTTGATTGAAAATGTCAAAGGGACAGAAAGACACAGACCTGATAAATTTAATGAGGACACATCATTAGTAAGGTATTAACCCATTCAGTACGTTCAGGCATAGCCATTGCTCTAAGACCACACAAGGAGACAAAACTCCAACTCTTGTCATACAAGCAATGTTTAAAAATTCACAACAAATACATTTTTGTATCAATTTTAATAATTTTTGCATCTATTTGAAGGAAAATTGCTGAAGTTTTATTTCTTGTCAACTTTACATGAAAAAAGTAAGAATACTGTTTGAAATCATTAATCAAAACATTAGAAATTAAAAAAAAAATCCATTTGACGGGATCATCTAGACCTAGATCTGCCTCGCTATCATCATCCCCGGTATCCCCAATGTCAGCAAACGGCACCACTACAAATGTATTATCATCACTTTTACAAGCATTATCATCAGGAACAGTGTCATTGTTATTATAGTCACCACGATCCGAAGTGTTGTTGGGCTATTTCGCGAGGAATTCGAAGGTCATTTCGCACTGTCGAAAATCGCTCTCAAGGTTACAGGCCTGTAATTGTACTTTCACTTTGTGGTCCTTAACTTAGGGGGTATATTTCATCTCCCCTTTTCCCTCTTTTGGCATGCCCTGTTTCCAATAATTAGGGCTCCAGGGGGGAAATTTTGATATCATGGGAATCTGTGTCCATTTTACTTTACTTTACCAGGCACTATTTAGCCCTGGGCTGGAACTGCCAGGTCAAGGGTGTGCTCAGGCAGAAGAGGAGGGGTTTGGCATTGACCAGTGAAAAATGTAGGGTGTTTACAAATGGCAACCAAGCTCAAAATTTCAATGGGCTTGCTAGGATTGGGTAAGTCTTAAAATTTGGGCCACATAATGAGCTTCAATCTGGTATGGGTCTGGGTGAAAGCTAGAACTTTGGGTTCAGAGGGCAGCTCAAAATGTTAATATAGCCCATAGAGGAAAAAAGGGTCCAATCCTATTACAGGTCTGTAACCTCAAAACAAATGGTAGAGTATTAGAATAACGTCCCTTGTGACTATAACGGACAGAATTTAAGGTCTTCTCTGATTGGCTGTTATTTTAGGCTACAACTCCGTATATTAAGCGTGTGAATGGAGCTGGAAATACTAGTGTTACTATCGGCAGGAATTGGCGTATATGATCCGCCATTTATAAGGCGGAAGCGGCGGGAGGCGGGCGCTATGATACTGAACAGGTTAAGAAAGAAGTAATGTTGTGTGATTGCTATGAGGCCAGGGCGTCCTTTGATGTAAATGTTCATGCACAAGACTATCTTTCGAGCATGGCAAAGCTATGTGGCAGTGAAGTAACATCCTAAAGGATCTAAAATATTCTGCTGATGTTGTGAACTCTGCAGATAGCAACCTACCCTTGTTCTCAAATTCCTTGCACAATGCCTGCAACTGAGCCTCAGTAGGAGCACGGCCAATGGATCGAATAACTGTACCTAACTTGCTTGGAGGGATGGTATTATCTGAAGAACAGTTCATGGTGAAGGCCTCCTGCAGCTCTGCAATATCAAGAATGAAAATGCAAATGACCACATTCCAGGGACTTAAAACAGTTGCCAACTTGGTTTTGTAGAGCAAATGCCTTGGGTTAATAGAACGACATAACCTATATACTATTACATAA
>JAWQUT010000080.1:2172586-2215606 GCA_033807755.1 Ellobium chinense | reverse complement strand
ACAAAGACTCAGGGTTGAGAGAGAGGCAGCGAGCAAGGGGTGGGGGGTTGAGGGTTGAGAAGAACCAACAGTGGTATGTGTGTAGCACGCACCTTGTAGGCCCAGTACTAGTATGACTAAAACAATAAAACTACTATCTAAATGTATGCGAATAAAGAAGGGAGGCAACTAGCTTTGTCTACCAGCGTGCTGCAGAACACACACACAAAATTGACATCGCCTGGCCAATGAAAATCAGCTCGCTAATGGTCAGCGCCTGTGTCGGAGTGTCTAGGTGCTGCCCGTCTCAAATATCGGTCGGAAAATTGAGAATGAGATCAATTGATCTGTTTCCCGTTAAAGAATTGGAATGAGATACGATACAGGGAAGGATACGGAAGTCAATACAGGCGTTGCGACGCTTAAGTTGAAGTCAATACAACCGTTTTATTTTTGTTTAAAATATGATACATGGTGCCGGTTTCCCCCCAAAAAGATCTACATAAGAGAAGTTCAACTCAAGTGAGTTCAACTTAAGTGAAGTTGACTGTATTTAATAATATAATGTCTGCTACATTTCTGCACCTAACATGATGTTTTCAAACTCTATGCGAGGATTTGAATACAATAACATATCAGTGAGTGTAACTGCCACATTCCCTATAAAATTATTTACAAGGTCAGTGGATAGTAGTAGCAGTACTACAGCTGTACTGTATTTCTTTGATGAAATCCAAAGTTTAATAAATAGTGGAATTATAGCATATTATAACAAACGCCTTATTTACTTGTCCATGAAGGTTTCTAAAATTTGGGAGTACAGCAGCCCAGATGAACTCTTTGAAACATTGAAGGCCCATCTTCATAATCTTATATTCAAGTAAGTACCTGGAGCTTAAATATTACCTTCAAATAACTCTTCATTTGTCTTTTTGTTATTGTGAAGACAGTTTCACTTTGAGCACAATCAATGGCAGTGAATCTTGCCAACATGGTACGATTGTAGTCATACAAATCCAGTTTGTTTATAATAGTAGAAGAGATGAGGTATCCTAAACATTATTGCTTGTGGTAACACAGTTGCAGTAATTTCTTTTATGGAGCAGGGCGGTCGAATGATTATATGGCACTGGACTCAAGATCCAAAAGTCATGGGTTTGGTTCTTGACCACAATTGTGTTGTAAGTCTCTGTGAAATGATTTCACTTACATTTTTCTCAGTTCATCCATCTGTACACTAAATAGGAGATAAATTAGAGGAAGGATTGCCTAGGGAAACCTTTCCTCATAACCTTCATAGTGATTTAACTTGTCCAGTTTCCTGGCCTTCCTCCACCTCTTTTTCTTTTTTTTTCACTTACCATAACATGGTGTTCAGTTGCAGCTTAATCTTATGATATGTTTTATTGGGGTATATTTTATTTGTTCATCTTCAGACACCTGCTCATCACTCCCAAAGATCGCAGAGTGGTGGTTGTAGAATCCTTGCTGTGCCCTTCAGATTTCAGAGAAACTTTGGCTAGAGTCCTGTTCAAGCATTTTGAGGTTAGCAATACTTTAATATATTTTCATTATGTTCTCCTAGAGCCAGAAGCAGAGATTTCTGTGTATTGGGGTGAAAAGAAGTTACAGTCAACTCTACTAAATCACATTTCTTTGGCAGCACAGGAAAAGTTGCGATTTAAAAAAAATTGTGATTATTCAGTGACCTTTTTAAGAAGAAATATGCATTTTGTAACGTGCAGCATGTTGTGATTTAATGTAAGTTGCGATTATCTGGACTATAATTAAGGTGTATAATGCTAAATGCAGATTAACTGTGGTTCTTTCTTTCACATGTTAAAACAATGCGCTTGTTATAAAATGTCAAATACACTTAGTACTATTCAATTCTGTTATGATCTAAACATCTGGATGGTCTGATTTCTCTTAAAACGGAAGTGGTGAAATGTTCAGAACTTCCTTTCTGCATTCATTTACTTTACCTAGCTTTCTTTATGGAATCGACATCCTATGAGAGTTTAAGACTATCTAGACAAGAGCCTGAAATGTTTACTTGTCAAGTGGTTTTGGTGACAATATCTTCTGATATCAAATCTTTGGGAAGATTGACATTCTAGCAGAGAACTGTTTCTGATGTTTAGCTTCATTTTGCTCATTCTTGCATTTTAAATCTTTTCAGGTTGGCTCTGTGTTGTTTGCACCCAGTCACTTGCTAGCAATGCTAACATTAGGAACCAATATTGGCCTGGTGATGGATGTTGGCTTTCAAGAGACACTAGTTGTTCCTGTATCCTTTTCTGCCTTACACAACAGATGAAAATGAGTTGGGACTATGAGTGCACTTTGCTTGATTTACTTAGGGTATTCTATGTGCCGCTGTAATAATGACCTCCTTTTTCTTTGTTCTTGTTGGAGATTCTTTTGTTCCTCTTGCCACAGAGCTTATCTCATGCCATTCAGTAAGGTTGTAGTGTAGTCTGTGATGGCAACAGTTCAGGCAATGTTGATCAAAGATGATCTGAAGTATTTAAAGGCCTATCCAGGGTATATAAGAAGAGTAGAGGTACAATAGAACACTTCATTTGTTTGAGTTCAAGAGCATACTTTACTTTGGAATGCTTATTTTTCCCTGAACTTTATGAGTGAATCATAACACACCGGATAGAAACTTTGCAGATTGTTAGGGACTTTCAGCCATTATGGTACAGAAGATTGATATAAAAATATTTGGTATTTCACTATTTAAAATATGATAGCAACTCTTCAGTTAAAACAGTGTCTTTGGCCATACCTAAACAAGGCTTGGTTTTGGGTGGTAACAAGTGGATGGCGCAATTTTGTTTAGTATCATGAGCACTCAACAACAGTTGATGATCAGCAAAGTGCATTTCCTTAACTTGACACAGGTGTATGAGGGTATACCTGTCATGAAAGGTTGGCAATCCATTCCTTTAGCAGGCAAAGCAATCCAGAGGTACGGCATTTGTCAGCCACAAAAATTCTGGGAATTTCTATAAATTTCAGGAAAATTTGTGATGATATAGACTGCCGCGACATTACATAATTTTTAGTGTAATTTCATCCAGTTGAACAGTATACAGTAAATCTTTGGTGATGCCATGTTTCAAACCATGTATTCGTTTCAGAGAAGTTCACTCTGCTAGGATACAATGTCATTAAGTATTATATATTGTAAAGGCAAACTTTAAAAAAGAAATTTTTATCTGATCTAATGCTTCTGTATTTTGTGTATGCATTACAGAATTTTGACAATTTTGATTTAAAGAGAATTAACATTTTTCATGAATGTATCATAGAAACAAATCATTTAACTATTGGTAGTGGATAAGTTTGAAANGGGGGGGGGGTGTTTGCAGAGAAGGAGGGTTGGAGGTTGTTTCTACTTTCCTTTCTATGAGTCGCAGCCACATCACCAAAGTTTTGAATGTAATGAAGATTTCAGTCTTTTATTTGTGGGCTGGAGACAAGAAAATGGGTTCTGTGGCTGAGATATCCTCCTGATATGATTTAGAACCTCATTATAATGAAATGTATGGATTGTGTGTCTTTTAGTCGCATCAAGACTCAGCTAATGGAGCATGGAACAATCAGCACACCTGAACAGCAGCATCAGGCAGTGGCCAGTGTACCAGGTACAATGGAAGCTCAATATTGAAGGCTTGCCTGGGGTATAAAAGGAAAGGAGAGGCCGGGGGTATTTAATTATAATAATTCAGTTGCATGTTTCACATCAGTGGGAGCTATATTTCAGAATTTCATGAGTAAACCATTTCATACTGCATAGAAAATTGGCAGATCACTAGGCTAGCATCACTCCAAACAATAAGTAAAGAAAATTGATATAAAATCACCTAGTATTTGAAATATAAAAACAACTATCTGAGCCAACAGGGCATGCCTTCTGGTAGTAATGATTGGATGGCATAGCTGTAAGTACATATTTAAAAAGTATACTATTATTACCATGTTTTTTTATGAATTTCTCATGCATGGCTTCATTATTATTCTTTCAACATTCAAATGTACCTTGATGCTCTGCATACTGCAATAATAAGTATACTTTTTCATGCATCAAGCTGAGAGGGTACATGGAAGTAACCGAGACAGAATGACTAGACACTAGAGTGTTTGTATTTGAGACCACAGAATTTGGCAATGATAATTGCATAGACAGCATTTATGGTTTCTTGAAGTAATCATTGAGTTCTTTTCCAAATAATTGCAGGGATGTGTAATTGCTGATTATAATGGATCTTTTACTGCTTGATGTTTTACAGATAGTGTCACTGATGAGTTACTAGAAGATATAAAAGGTATGTCAAAGTTTCTTCCTATTTCTTTTTTCTTTTTATCATCTTTAGAGGGAAAGGAACAAAATGGCAGGCTGCACCTACATCTGCATTTAAACAGTCTTTCCACAACTCTCCTCTTCATTGATAGTTTCAGATTTGTCTTGCCCAGCATTATTTACCAGGACTGTGACGCACTGCATGCCTTGCTTGGTCGTTTTTGTCAATTTGAGAAAAGTACAGTATTGGCTGTAACATTGTGAACCACAATTGAACCAAATATATTTGAAAAATCAGCATAATTGTTGCAATGCTTTGACCTATAATTCCTGTTTGTGACATTAACACTTTTTATACCATGGGCATGTCAAACTTCTTACCCTTTCAGTTCCAAGACTGCTTTCATGGTGGAAATTTGTACTTTAGCTTAGTACCATTCTGCAACAGTGATATACTAGGGTAAAGTGCATGAATGCACTATTGTGAGCATGGTACACTTAAATGTCAAATTTTATTCTCTTTGAAATTATGGAGTGATTCCCTGGCATCAGTATTTGTATGGCCCTGTTGTATTGTGTTATTTAATGTTGCAGCGTGTTATAACACAGTTGCTTTCTCACTTGTTTCTGTGCTGGGGGATATGCTGGCCCCCTATTCATATTCTGTAGCCAAGGTGTCTAACCTTTCCAGCTTGTAGTTTAGTCTTCTTAGTAAGGTCATATTCCAAATGAAGATGCATGCTTCTTGTGTCTTGCAGCCAGTCAGAATGCTAAACCAGGAAATGAGATATTAGCCATTGAAGGTGTACCCAGTAACATTGATTTTTATGGCCAAATGGTCAGTAACTGTGGATAAATTTGGGCTCATGTGAGGTGTATTAGATAAATTTTATAGTATAAAAATATTCACTTACAAATTTCTAACTTTTTTTTTTCTTCCCTGCCATTTTAAACAACTATGGTATATCTTGGGCCAGAATAATGTGAGATTAAAAATATTTCACCTAATCAAAGGACATATGATTATGTTCAGCTTTTATGTTGTACCTTTATGTTGATTTTTTATTTAAGAAAAAAAAAATCTTACTCCTCATTCGACTGAATGCAAGATATTTATTGTGATTTTGTGGACCAAATTTTACACACTTTGAAGGCCATACTTTAGCTCCTGGGCCAGCAGTTGGGCACATCTTCTCTTAACATGTGTCAGCTTTTATGACAGACTGTCCTGTCGGTTACACCAGCAACTACACATACGTTTTAAGTCTTATGCATGCTCACAAGGATTTGTTGTTTTGATTCTTACAAATATATATCTGACACTCGACATGATAGAGTGGTGGATTAGTTTTCCTGGTAACTGATGGGACAGTTCCAGGAAGTGGCCCACTTGTCTTCTCATGCCATTTCATTTACACTGATTTGTTTCTTTGACTGTGACAGTGCGGTGCTGTTTTGTGACTGAATACTCCCGTGGCCAGCAGATTCAGGAAGTTACCATGAGAGGTGGTCATGCTAACACGGTAAGAGGCTCTAAAAGTGTAATTGCAATCAGCTTATTTTAATCACAACTTTTCCTGTTCTCCAGAGGAGTTCCAATTATGTAGAATTGACTGTATTTGATGTATTATTTGCCTGTATATTCACATTGCTATCAAGTAAGACAGACTTTAGTTAACCTCTTCATATTGCTACTATAATTTTATGCTGACTTTCTCAACTCAGGCAGACTGATGTTTCCAATACTGTTGTATTTGATTATGGTGGTGTATGCCATTTTGATTCAAGATTAACATGTCACAATTATGAGATGTGTTGCCCTTCTTTCTCAATATTTTTTCATTATTTGTATTCTCTATCCATTCTGCAGTTGCCTCCCCCACCCCCAGATACTGATTATCCTTTAGATGGTGGCAGTGTTCTGAATGTCAGTGGACGCATCAGGTAATGGAAAATTATGCTTGTTATTGTGCATGTCGTTGAAAATAAATGATTAACACATTCACTTATGTTATCACTGTGTATACACGTCAGCTCCATGAGAAGCTATCAGGGTACGGCAAAATGAAAGAAAAAAGAGCCGTTATCACAGGTTTGCCTATCTTATCATCCAGTCTTTTCAAACCATGGTTTTATGTTTCATAGTGATTGTAAAGATTCTGTGACATTTTGTTAATAAATTTTAATATATTTTCTGCATGAACATTAAAAATGGACAGGTTAAAGTGGTGTAAATCATTGTTTCATTTCTCGTCCCCCTGTCACCAGAAAAGCATTTCATTTTCAGAAGATCATATTACTTAGAATTGCCATGCTCTAAAGTATTGAGGAAAGACATGGGTAAACAGTCTGTACAGATGTACTGTGTTGAAAGTGTAATTTTATACAAAGCTGTGAGTGACTGGTACCTATTTCGGTGATGGTTTTGTGTGACAGGGTAGGCACGAAGGAAAAATGTGCTTATGGCCAGTGTCACGCACTGGTTAAGTAGGGCACATGACTATTTGCCTGTTTCTAAGGTCTGACGTCCGTGTTATTTGTCTGTTGAGAGAAAACAAAGGAGTAAATATGATACAATAAAAATTTAAAGAAAGAAAAGCAGCAGAAGACTTATTTTAACTTCAGACCCATACAATAGATACACCTCTTCTGTTGTGTTTTTAATGTGCACATATTCTTCTAATTTATATCCTGGTGCTTAGATTCATGCCTGCTTGTTCAACTTTTTACAAATTTATCTGGAACATTGTTACATTATCCCCACATTACAAATTACCATAACAACCTCTGTCCTGTTGGCAGGGAGCATTCCTGTGAGGTTTTGTTTGAACAAGACAATGAGGAGACTTCAATCGCTACCCTGATGCTTGATGCGCTTGTCAAGGTATGGGCTATTTTTCATTCACCTTTTAAATTATGATTTGAAGTGCCAGTGTTTCAAGATAATAAGTACAGTATGATAATGTTATTTCCAGAGTAACCCTAGAGCTTTTTGTGATCCAACTTTTGATGAAGTAATCAGGAAAGCGCACAAATATTTTGATCCAGTACAATACAAATAACAATTTCATAAATAAAGTTATCCTAATCCTTATCGTTATAATCAGATGTCTTTTTTATGCACTTTTAGGAAATGCCATACAATGCCAAAAAATTATTTTTTCCCAATGTATGTCACTTATCCAGCAGTTTAGTGATTCAGTATTGCTTTAATTTTGTCTTGTCCTTTAGATGAATATAGTTTTGCACAGATTTTGACCAACTTCAAAAGAAGTACTGTTTTCTTCACAGTGCCCAATAGATACTAGGCAAGCTTTGGCCAGTAATGTTCTAGTCATTGGGGGTACAGCTATGATGCCCGGCTTCTACCACCGGCTGCAGCTGGAGCTAAGCAACCTTCTAAAACGACCGGCATATACACAACAGCTGGGGATAAAAAAGTTTAAATTCCACAAGGCACCTGCAAAGGAAAATTATACTGCTTGGCTTGGAGGTATGGTGCTAAAAGTTTAGTATGCATACATGTATTGCTCAGTACAAATAACTTGAACACATGGCAGTTCAAAGTTCTCTCCAACAAACCTTTCAGGTCTAAATTTATAC
This sequence comes from Ellobium chinense, assembly GCA_033807755.1. Lineage (NCBI taxonomy): Eukaryota > Metazoa > Mollusca > Gastropoda > Ellobiida > Ellobiidae > Ellobium > Ellobium chinense. Next base: position 2,207,712 of record JAWQUT010000080.1, on the reverse strand, counting down.
ATACAATGCTGTTATCAGAAGAGGGCTGCTGCTCTAGGGCAGAGTGAACGAAGCTAAGCAACAAACGAATAAACTCATTCATTGATTAGGCAACTATGCTTATTTCTCTAAACTAACAATCCATATTTACCTTGAAATTCAACACACTTGAACAAGATGAGGTGGCTCCCAAAGAATTTGACCTACCGTTGCCAGACTGTATTAAGCAGCATTGTGAATAATACTTTATTAGAACAAGTGTCACAGGGAACGCTACAAAAGTAGACATACAGCTTAATCCTTTGCCAACCAGTAGGCTGGCATATTATCTGATAAAAAAATGAACCAGTAAGTGCAATATGTTCAGGAGCCTGAAACTCCCAGTCTTCTGATGGACTGTGTCATCCCGCATGACTTTACCTTAGCGTGAACATGCAGTAGAACTCATTTACAATGGCTGTGGATACAGAGGGACTCACTTTCAACAGTATGATTAAAATCCCTGTTCAAAGGAGCTAATTTTGACAGTATTCTTTTACTGTTGTTCTTCTTACTCTTTTCTCCTTAAAAAGGCAATCTTTCTTTCAACAAGACCTTGTTACATACAGTAGCAATATTCCATTTCCCTGTGATCCCATTGTATTTTAGATCTACTGGACTAATTTTGTCAAACCAAAAACATTGTGATCATGGTCACTTTTTCCATTTTGATTAAATTTGTTGTGGTGGCAATGTGAATTTCAGTACTGCTCTGATAAACTACAGTATCACTTGGATGCAGCATTCTGAAAAATGCGAAACTCAAAATTTCACAAGCAAAGAAAAAAACTCTTGTCATTTTTAAGAAATTCCTTAAAATTAAACTCTGTTGGTGGATGAGGTGTACACAGAGTTCAGTCTTTTGAGTAAGAACTTACTGAGCTACAATTAAAAAAAAAAGTTTTGTTGCTTTTTCACCGACATTGCTTGGTGCAAAAATCTGATGGTGGCTCATGTCTGTTAAAAGCACTAGACTAGTTTTCTCATAAGTTTGTGAAGTCCTTGAGCAAGTGCCTGTTAAAAAAAAATGTGGTGCATTATTCAGGTATGTGCTGTTATGGAGACATGAAGAAACTTTCAACAGTTTCTATTGAACTACAGAACTATTGAAGCTAGAGATCTGAGGCTTTGACACAATATGTGTGACATCATTGGCAATGCAAAGGCATCAAAACCAAAATGTCAGTCAGGATGGCATATATCAGATTACTGCATCCAAGGGGCAAAGTAAGCTAGGACTGAAAATCTGCATTGCACATCACATCCATGTGCATATTTTCATGTTTACGTAACCTGTTACATGTGTATGCACCATATTTCAGAGAATTTGCTGTCACACCTAGTAATCTTCAGTAGTTTTCCTCATGTGACTCATGTTTACTCTTTTCTCTTCCTTCTCAGGAGCCTTGATTGGTGCCCTAGAAACTTTACCTTCCAAATCCTTGTCTCGTGATGCTTACCTGGCCAAAGGAAAATTGCCAGATTGGTGTTGCATAGATTCTGAGTTTTTAATGGAAGAAAAATCTCACAAACCTTGATAGGATTTACAACTGAATTTTTTTTTTTTTTTTGTGCAATTTTACATTGACAAAACCTCACATACCAATAGGTTCTGTGTGTGACTGTAGGCCTACATTGCAATTCCCATTCATGCTCATGGGAAAAAATTAAATGTGGCACGCCTGTGGAAACAAGTTTATTTCAATCAGCACATTAACTGTCATAGCGCAAGGGCTTCAGGTCCAGTCTTCCGTTAGCTGCATGACTGTTGTTACAGATGTTCGACTACCATACCCAGTGCCTGGCAAGGAGATATGTAAATATTTTATTGCTGCATTCAAGTGTAGTGAGTGCACAGTGGAATAAATGCTTTCAGATCATCATGAGGGTTAAGGGTTAGCTATGCGAAATCTTTGTTTTCATGCCCACCCACAGAAAATAAGTCTGAAGGTCACATGAATTATTTCTCTTTGACCACATGTTGTGAGTTATCTCCCATCTGAACATAATTTGCTTACTGTTATTCCTTTTCTTTTGCCACAAAAAGCTTTTCTTTTTTTTTTTAAAATCCGTTCTCATCTTCTTTCCCATTTTCTCATGTAGATATATGGTAATATGTTTGCAAGAAGTTAACCATTTACCCCCTAAGCCACCTGCCCAAGACGAATTCCCAATCCCTAAGAGAAGAGAGATAACTCTAAAAAAAATATGACTTTTTAAAAAAAAAAATTATTTAAAAAAATCTAATCCGGCAGAGGTTGCACTCATTCACTGTCTCATACATGTTTCCATCATAAAGCTTCACGATAGAGGTGTAAAGCATCCTCCATCACCTCAAAAAAAGCCAAAAAATCTATGTCAACCTCAAAATATCACAGAGAAGCAACCATTTGCCCGATTTTCTCCAAACAAACACTGGAAGGAAGTTCGTTTTCCGCAGCTTCCAATTCCACAATTTTTATTCCCCTTTGGCGACATTCAGAACGTGCAATGCCGTCCGTAACGAAACAAATCTAAAACGGCGACTGTAGGGGTTTACCGATAGCGGCGACCCGCGGCGACTGTAGGAGGTAAATGGTTAAGAGGGTTTTGAAATTCCACAGTGGTAACATATGAATTTGAAGACTGTTTCCTCATGATGTGGTCAGAAAAGTAATAGAAATGTAGGAAAGTCTGACAGTTTTGTGGGTCTAAAAATGGAATAATGTCATTGTGAAATATGGGAAACTAACCTATGGTCTGTGTAGCAAATACTGTTATCCCAGAAGATTGTCATATGTTGCAGTGTAGTGATTTTGGCATAGGCCGACTGTCATTGTCAAGCTCATATCTTGAACTCATGTAATTTGAAAGCATAGTCTCCTGCAACAAACTTTTCAGATCCAGATTTATTTCTCTGTGTGAGTTTTTCATTTCACCTCAAAATTCTGTGAATTCAAACAAGATGAGGGCTTGAAGAATCAAGAGATATTCATGCCCGACTAAGTCTTTTTGAACTGCAATGACTTTATTTACATTTAAGTGGGTTTTTTTTTTTTTTCCAACCTGCTATGTTGGGAATGGAGTTTTACATACTGAGGGCTGCATCATGGCTTTGGCACTTGTAGATTTGACATTGGTTATGGTATGAAGCAAGAATGTCACTTATGGGAAAAAAAGGAGATTTTATCAATCTGTATCAAGCATGAATAGAGAGTTGTATTGGGTACAGGTCACTGTAGCTGGGGACATATTGTGCATTTTTATGAATGTTTCTGCTTCATGATTAAGTTTACACTCGAACACGTTTGCTACAAAACATTTTTCACATCCCTACATTTACTTAGATAATCTCATAATGCTTATTACAAAATGCAGCTAGCATCAATTAAAAAAAAAAAAATGCCAGTTATAAAGCATTTAATAATCCACTATGACCCCCCTTTTTTCAGATTAGGTCAGTCTCTGTCTTGAAAATAGATTACTGATTAGTCCCGCCCTTAATGTGAATTGATTTAATATGGCCTGTGGATTTTGTATGAACCGTGTTTGAGTGCATTTTTAATGCACTAGTGCAATAAACCATTTGTTAAAATATGATCTGTCTCTTTTTTTGTTGTATTACACTCACCACACACATGGACATGCTCTCCGTAAGTTTTGGTCTGAATTTATAACAGCATGACATGAGTCAAAATATTTTATTAGTTGGTGAACAGATACAAAACTCAGGTGATGGCAAAGAAAAGTGTCAGACACTATTCTCTGATCAGGAATGATGATAAAATAGCAAATAGCTTGTTAATGGCCTATCCTGCACAAATTAAGCTGTCCTTAACAAGATTATGGATGGATCGTGTTCAATTAAGTGATGTCAGAAGTGACAAGGGTAACAATAGTTTCAAAAATCAGGTACCTTACCATACCAAATGTGGGGAAACGCCAGCTTCCAGCTTATGCAGTTGAGTTAATTGCTGAAAACAGGGATATCAGAATGCTTGATATTTTTTGAAAAATACAAAAATCTGGTGTGATTAAAAAAACATTTTGTCAAGCAAGCAGAAAGAAAGACAAAGAAGATCCTATATTGAACATAAACCTGTACGCTGGTCTTGCCCAAAAATTTCACTATCGGCTGTTGCCATTCTAGTGAAAATAATCATGTGGTTGTGGGGACAACCCATTCAATGTGTACAGTATTATCATAGAAGGATAAATGAGTTCAGGTGAAATCTTAATTCTCTGTGTACCACAGCCGCAGTGATGTATCCTATATTAGTTATTATTTTACCTTCCTGTATGGCAAAAGTGCGACTAAGTCGCACCATGAGTTTATATCATAAGAGGGGACATGGGACTGAAAATTTTAAAATAACTCGCCAGTGTGAAGGTACACAAAGTGTTAAACAACTGAATACCTTTAAAATATCTTCCCATTGGGTCAATCCAAAAATTGTCTCAACAAACATGCAAGCAAATCTAGGAATAAGATTGGGGAACTACCGTCACCAAATACTCTTTTCAGAAAACTAGTGAAATGTTATAATTTTTCTTTCACTCAAAAGTACATGTTTAAATATTCACAACTTTCCCAAATTAATAACTTTCATTTTAATCAGGTATTTGGAAGTGACTCCACTGCTCAACAAACACCACAAAATATTTTTTGATTCACTTTATTTTATTTTTATATTCCGTACTGCAAGTGTTTTGGCCAGATGGAGGCCTTCCATTGTAGCCAAATTTCTTCATCTTTAGTAAAAAATTAAAGGGAAAACTGGGGGGTCACACAGTACAAGATACTCTTTCTTTTCTTTGAAGCTCCCCACCCCCCCCAAAAAATCCCGCTGATTGAAAACTCCATCATACATTCATAGCCTGAGGTTCATAGTAGTGTTAAAATTTTAAATACTGAAGTGGAAATGATAAGTGGTCAAAATGGCTGTACAAGAGCTGCATAGCTGTGAATACTAGACATCATTAAAACATATCCAGAAGTCAGACAAATCCACATAGACAGAGATGATAATGGTGGTGGTGATGATGATAATGTAATGGCTTATCTGGAGAGGGATGGGATATTGGTGGTGTGTTTTTAGTTCATCACAGAAACAGTGGATCACACTTTTAGGACTAAGACTTCTTGCCTTATAATGAGGTCAAAATTTAGCTGTTACCTGTATACCTTGTGCATTTCAGTGATTAACTCCTGAACCAGCATTAACTAGGTTGTCAAAATTGCATGGTTCCCTATCATAGTTCGGTCAACAAATGTTCGCAAAGCAACAGTTTTATAGACAGATTTATACAGAAAAATTCAGTAAAGCGGTCCACTTCACTACTTCATCAAATATTTTGTTTAAACACATCTTTATTTATAAAAAACGCACAAAGCTCTGCCACAGTTCACTCATCACTCAGTTGCAGCATTCCCATGTTCTAGTCACTACCAGATCTTTTCCACAATCACTGGCTGAGGTGTAAGTAAAGCTGAATGGAATGTGTTAAAAGTCTGAAATGAATACATTTACTAATGCGACCAAAATATAGTTAGAAGTTGCACTGGAGAGGATGTACAGCAGAACCTGCATATATGAATGGATCTGTTTTTGATCTAGTGTCCCGCTTATATGACTATGTACATTTAATTAGTAATATTCCATTTCCCACAAGTCATCTGGCGCATGAGGATGTCCCACTTATGCATGTCTCATTTGAGTGGGTTTTAAATTGTACGTTTCCCAGGAACAGAAAATATAATGAAAGATAATTAATAAGGATCAAAACAAAAGGAAAATTAATGTTGATATAATTATAAGTCTGCTTAGGGACTTTTGTTCTTGATTACAAGTCTGATTAGCAACTTACATGTCACTAAACAATCAATGGCAAGAACACGAATCATATATATGTGCTAAGAAATGGATAAATAAAACTAATAAAAGGGAGCATTTTTGCACATGGCCCTGGATTGCATCCCGGAACTGGCACATTTCGCAGGCAATATATCAGGACACTTTTGCCTAGAGCTTGGTTTAGGGTTAGGGGTAGTATTATGAAAGGAAAACCAAACTTGGGACAGTACCTAGATATTATTATTGCCTATGAACTCTTTCATGTGTGCTTTCTCTTCTCTCATCTTGCCCCTAACCCATGATGTAGGTGGGAGGGTCTAACCCATGATGTAGGTGGGAGGGTCCTACAATACTGAGCATGAAGAAAGTGAAACAGTTAAATTTTGACAAAATCAAACAATCTGTTACAATAAATGTATGTGGTGCCAATGTCAGACAACTTAAATATATGCTTTAAGTTAAGATTTTGGGTTATGCTTGACATAAGGGCAATATCAATTATCATGGGACCCTCCAAAATGCCTGTGCTGACGGTTAGGTCAGCAGGAGTTGATCCCAGAATGTCTAGCAAATTTTGCAAGTAAAATCAAGTAGCTAATGCACCCCAAAATTTATGAATGCTAATTAATTGGCAGAAAGGAGAGTGTGCCATATGTATATGGCAGCCTTCTATTGCACAAAACTTTAACACTTGAAAGCGGTGGTAGGACAAGATAGTTGTGTTCCCAGGACGAAAAAAAGTTTGTTGGTTCCCCACTCCTCCCTTTTCTCCCCAAGATGATAAGAACAGCATTATAATGTGAGAAAGTCACAAAAGCACATGTCATTGATTCAGCATAAAAAGCAGCAAGCTGCACTCTCTCTAACAGACTAGAATGCCATCCAGAAACACATGTAAGTATAAGTGTACATAATAATCCTGAATCTAGCACTACTGGATATGCTGAAAGAGGTTTGCCTTAGACAAACAAAAGTTTCCCAAGCAAATTACTAATAAAAAAATTATAGTAATGTGCACAAATGAAGATTTTACACAACAAGTATACTATGTGCACCACCGAAAAGCAGCAAATCCTTAATTTTTAATTCACTCAAACATGTTTATTACAAAAACATTTCACATGAAACTAGTAATATTACAGAACATTTTTCAAGTCCTGACTCTTTCTAAAATAATTTGTTAAGCATACTAAAAACTGTGATTGGCATTAATATAGAGCAAAATTACACAAAGCATTTATAAATTCCCTTCCTCTTCACCATTACAGTCACAGTGTAGTATCTCTCACTTGCAGTAAATCATCCCCCATGCAAGTAACCCCCCACTCTTGATTTATTCAGCTCATGGCTAAAGGCTTACTTCTTTGTAACTAACTGCAGCAAGACCCTTTGTGAAGCAAGATCTTGGCTGCCGAGATACAAATTAGACTGCAACAAACAACCACCTTATTTTTCCTTACTATGGATAACCCAAAACACACTTAATATAAAGTGATATATGGGAATCTTGTGGATTTCATATTAACCATGTTTGACAGTTTGAGAGAACACTATAAATCTATAATTTTCAAGAACATATGTGACATGCTTTTTCGAATCAGTAATTAAGTCATATTCTGGGGAACTGAGCAGGCTTGACAACAGGTAGTGTGGGAAAGTAAGTATTAAGAAAATGGCTGACAAATATTTTAAGCAAGGGGTACACTATTTCTCTCCTCAGATATGAGCATTTCTAGATAAGCTATACACTTGAAATTAGATAAGCTACAGACTTGAGATTTCACACACTTGACCTTGCTGTAAACATGGACTGTACTTCGTTAAAGCCTAATTTTTTAATCAAAAAGACAAATAAGTATAAGGATATTGAAGGTTATGTGAGGTTCCTAACAAAATGCTACAGATAGCTTTATAATAACATCCAATTTAAGGTATTTAGATATGAAAAACAACTGTAACATTTATTCAACAAATAACTCAGATATCAAGCTTAACAAATATCACAAAATCTCAGTTTCAACCATCAATACCTCTGTCATCTTAAATCATTGAAATCTTCACGTGGGGCTGTGACTTAATTACCATTTCGAGAAATCAGATCACATACAGCTTCTCTGATGCTCTAAGGTTGTCTCTTATTTTGCTTCATATTATATCATATTTACGACTGGAACTCATCGTGAGGAAGATAAGAATGAATACTGAAAGTGAAATTCTGAAACACTTCTGCATTCTGATTGCTCAAGTCAACATGGTAACTTTGAAAAGTCATAACAGAACCAATCCAACAAGTTTCAAAATAAAGGCACTATGAACAAGAAACAAGCAAAGACAGATATTCAAGATTTGAATTAAGTGTTCAAAGGTACAATTCGACCTGCGTAAAAGATTAACAGCTTATTGAAAGATTTTGAAAATTAATGTACAAATGCAACTCTGAACAAGTCATGAAAACACTGAGTAACAAAAAAGAGGCAATTACAATGTAATTTTTTTTACCAAAAAATAAATCACTGTTCCACTGAATATGCATGTAAGTTTTCTCAATCATTTTCAAAGTCTAAGTCGAGTGAAGGCAAGGATGACTGCATTCTCTTCATGTTCTCAATTTCCATCTCTTTTCTTTTAAGAAGTTCCTTCAGGTGCTGGATTTTGGCATTCTTTGGCGCCACTGTTGCCATCCCTTTAACTTCTTGTCTTGGATGGGCTAGTGAAGTGGCTGAACTGCTTGTGCTTGGACTGACTGTATCAATGCCACTGTCTAGACTACAAAAACTCCTTTCACTGAGCAAGCTTGTGGCCGATTCACTTGTTCTTGATTCCCCTGTCTTGATGGTGTCTGTTACACTAGTTGGGGGATGGCATATGTGGGTAACAAAGGTGTTCTGTTTCCCTACAGATGTGTCAGTACTAATCGAGCCCTCTGCGCACATGAAGTCAGCATAATCTGTTGGAGACACGGTTGACCTTGCTGTAAACATAGGCTGGAGAACAGGGGGTAATTCGTCACCAGTGTCAGTGCTTTCACTGTCACACATGCCTTCAGTTACACTGTCAGATTTTGATGCTTCATCTATCAGAGTTGGTGGTTCATCTGCTTCCTCTACAGCGTCATTTTCATTCATCTGCGAATTGAACATGAGCTGCTCCAGTTCTTGGGTTGGGTCAGACAAGTCTGAAGCTTCATGACCCTCTTGGCACTCTTCAAGTGAAAGTTTTATCTGTGATCCTGATACCAAACCTGAACTTCGTTTGTTCAAACCTTGTGACTCTTTTTCTCCCAATCCTGCGCTACTTTCACCTGTATCTGCCATGACTGACCATACTTGGCCAAGTCTGCAGAGAACTGGGGATGTAGTTGATTGTGGTGCTGTGGTAAAATTGTCTGAGACATTAGATGTAACTGTCAAACTTCCACTCTGTTCATATTCTGAATCATCAGGCTCTGATTTGATCACGATGCCAGGAGGGAGGGGATATTTGGCTTCCAATTTTCGTCTCTTAGCTCTTTTCTCTGCATCTGTCAAGGTACATGCCATGTTTTGTCGTTGGGGTAACATTGTACTGTTGGGTGGCAGATGAGATAAAACGCTTCTTGAATCATCATACACTCTCTTTTTTCCACCAATATTACCGGATGAACTGACAGATGTAGGAGCCATACCTCTGACCATCTGATGTGAAGTAGCTAAGCCTCCTACACTGACAGCATTTGTTGGGGTCCCTTGTCTTACTTGAGTGGTGCTTTGCAAAGACTGAGGAAGAGCAGATGGGGTTAACAGTGAAACCATTTGTGGATATGCTGACACAGCTGGTACATGAGGATGGAGAGGTGTAGCCAATGATGAGGTGCTAGGCTGTGTGCTGACACTTGTAGATGTACAACAGCTGGGTGTCTGAACCAGCCCTGATGATATATCTGTGGACTTTGCAGAGGTGGATGAACATGTAGAAATTACTGGTTCTTTGAGCTGAATATTCTTTTGTATCTGAAGAGGAGTGCCCTCAGCACTGTTCGTGAATGAGGGTGATTCAACAGACTTAGTGCTCACTATTTTCAGCTTATCCACATTTTTGGTCAAGTCTGCAGTAGGTGGCACCTTGACAAGCACAAGTTGATTTTCAATTTTCAGGAGAAAGTACTGTGAATTCCCTTCAGTGACTTTCCGTCCAGTTGCTGACAGAAATGAAACTAGAGACTTCAAGGCAAGCTTGACCTTTTCTGTTGGTAAACCTGGAAGCTGAGATGGTTGGCTGCCTGCAGGAATGGATGTTGAGTGACTGCCTGCAGGAATGGTTGTTGAGCCACCAGCCTTGGATATTTTGAAATTTTTAATGGGACCAGTTACCTGTTTCTTAGCAGAAGGAGAAGAGTTGGTCACCTGAGCACTTATATCACTGTTTGCATCCAAAGATTTTAGAGTCTGGAATTGCCTCATTTGCTCAATTTTGTCTCTGAAATTACTTTGATATTTGTACACATTTGCAACATGACGCAAGAATTCCTGACTTAATTGTGAGCTTACTTTTGTATACCTATTCTTATACTGTTTGTTAATTTTGGACTGTTGTTTTGTCTTACAAACCAGTTTGTCCTTGCTCATCACCTGAGTGCCTTGGTTTGTTCTTCCAACCTTAGCGCATTTCCTGTTTCTGGGCTGTCCTTTCATCTTGCGAGCCACCTTGTCCTTTGTCTTCAGCTGGGTATTTAGTTGTGTACTACTACTCGTCGCGTATTTGCTTTTCCTGACTCGTCTTTTTCTTGTGCGAGCCAGTTTGTCCTTGTTCATTTCTTTTCGTTTCCTCTCCACCTGAAGTTGCAACTGTCGTAAAGCATCTTCAAATTTCTCTGGACTCTTGTTAGCTACATTCAGACTGAGTGATACCTTTGTGTCCTGTTTTGATGCATTTGACAACTGCTTTTTGTTGATGTCCTCTGTAGCAGATTTCTTCAGTGTTGCACTGTCTGGCATTTTCTCTTTACAGGAATTTGGCAGACATAGTGGCAGGGACAGGGCATTGGAAGTGCCAGGTTTCATGGTTTCTTGAACAATGGCAGGAGACGGAAAGTTTTGTGGAGGCATGTGTCCATTCACATTTTTTACATCATGCACTTCCTTCGGCACTTTTCTTCTAGCAACTTTTCTTGGTCTTGGTCTGCTGCTCCCAGGCCTTGGTGGCTTTAAAAAGTAATAAGGATCAGGATGATTGACACAAGTCAAAAGATTGAGTTCACAAAGGTAGTTCAAGGTTCTCTTTCTGCAGTAATCGCTGCATCTCAAATGAAGGCCAGCATGGTCTTCTGCAGTGGTGATATCAGACTTAGTCAGTCTCTCCAGCACCACAAAGCAGGAGCTCACTGACTGTTGCCAGTCACAGGACTCGCGCACATTAAATGATGTCTCCGGTTTGTTTTCCACCTCTGGCAGGTCATCAAATGGCATTTCAAGTTTCTCCTCTGCTTTAGGTGGAACATCAACTGACACTTTTGGGGTTTTCTCTGCTTCAGATAAAACATTACAGGATGTCCTAGGTTTCTTCTTTGCTTTATGGGTAGTAATCAATGATGGCTTGTTTTTCTTGCTCACCACATCTGGAATATTAAATAATGTTTCTTGTTTCTCCTCTGCTTCATGAGATGCATAAGTAAATTCAATATCCTGCTGAGCCTCAGGATTTTCTAGGTCAGCACCATTCTGCAGAGAAAAGACAGATGTTATTTTTAAGCCTAAACACCCATCGTCCTCTGGCTCATCAGTGTCATATATAGTCTCATGATCAGCATTTGTAGTCTGGCCTGGTAGCTGAACTGATTCTGAAACTTGCCCTGCTCCGTCTACCGCATTTGACAGCTGAGAAAATCTGATGCCCTTCTCTGTGAGTTCTGTTTTATATGCTGGCAGATTCTTGCTACCTTCAAAAACTTCTGATCTACTAAATTCTTCAGTCGCAAATTGGCTCACTGTTGATGTTTGATTCACCATTGTGCAGCGTTCTGTTGGCTGAGAAGTTTTTCTCAACAACTGCTTCAGTACAGACATGTCTTGTTCCTCTGAGTACCCATCGTCTATATCTATATCCATGTCTTCAGTATCTTCATCTGAGCCTTGAGGTCCTGTCTGTTCATCTGGACCTTCATCTGATGAGTCTCCATCTGGTGGAGGTGCCAGAACCATGACTTTAACAGGGCCCCCTCCAGTGTTCACTGTGGCTGAAATCACTGAACTTTTTGCTTTTTTTGCCTTTCTCCCACCTGCATGTTTTCCTTTGCCTCTGTTGGTGCTCAGTAATGCCATATCTGCAGCTCTTGTAAGCTGGTTCTCACTGGGATGATGTCTTTTTCTGCCTAATGTGGTGGCTGGGCTACTGTCACTGCCATAGGGTGAGGTGGAGATTTTCATAGATTCTGTGATTTGTGATGAAGTCTGCATATATTGGGATGTAGATTCTTTTACAACTGAAGGACCTGGCACTTTTGTTGCTTCTGGTTGAAGCCTTGCAATGCTAGGATTCACTTGTGCAAGGGTGGATTTAGCCAGGACTGTATGTGGTATTTGTCTGGTTAATGAAGTGGAAAGATTATCTGTGCTGCTGCAGTGTGCAGAGGACAAGACAGCAGATCCAGTTCTTAAGAGAGATACAGTTCCAAGATTGGCCTTTTTTGAGCTGGCTACAGCTCCTACTTTGAAATGAATAGATCTAGCATTAGGCTGAGCATTTGCCATTGTCACAGGCACAGAGTCTTTACCACAGAGAAGCCTATCTGTAACTCCTGAGTGATCTGATGTATGTGCCTGACCAATCATGATTTTCACTGGCTGTGCAGGACCAGATAAAGAAGGCTGAACAATCATAGACTGGTGAAACATTTCTTTGTGATAAGGTGGCATTGTTACTTTTACAGTCTTTGCAAGTTTGGCCGGTGATTGCGGCTGATGTCCTTCGTGTGATGAGGTTAATGAAGAAGCCAGCAGTGACCCTCCTATAGTTCTTACGCCTTGGTATGATGACTCACTTTTGTTTGGGTTAGGCTGACTTTTGTCTTCTGATGATCTTGATAGGACCAATTTAGTATTTAGCATATCATGCAAATGGGCCTGGGTAGACAAAAGAGTTTTTAGCTGGGAATATGCAGATAGTTTACTCTGTGCTCCTTTGGTTAATCCGACATGAATATCATCACTGAAGTCTGAAGATAATTTTGAGGAAGTGGACAAAGTGCTTAGTTGAGACTGGGGTGAAGGGCTGGTCAGTATTTTGGTTGTCACTGTGTTGGTGGTACTTGAGGCACTAGTTGCACTGCCTTCAACAGGGTACACAGCGACACTGGTGCCACCCAAGTTCAGGATTAAAGGGGTAGTACTGTTGGTATTACTGCTTATGGATTTAGCAAGAGTTGTGCTCCCTAAGATAACCACCGATCCAGCTGAAGTTGCATTAACAAGAGGCCAAGGCATAGAGTTAGGAGTGGACGTGTTCACCGTTGTTGCACACTTGAGCTGCGTATCCATCAATGAGTTACAAGAAGCACTGGTTGATGATGTAGCCATTATAATGGGTTTGGGGACCACTGATGTTACAGTTGTTCTTGACCCACTTTTTGTGCCTGAACTCATCTGAGTAGGCATAAGGATGTACTGGCCTGTGGTACTGAGCTTAGAGTCAGCTGGCAAGATAAGCTGATTTTGTTGACGAAACTTAACACCAGAAGAAGCTAATTTGTCTGCCACAGTGGTTGTGGCTGGAGTTGAAACCCTCAAAACAGGAGCATTTATAGAGGAATCTTCAGCTGAAATATCTGCCGGGACAATAGTGGGTATGCTCAAAAGATTAGATTCAACTGCACTGTTTGTCTTGTTGACAAAAGACAATGTTGCAGAGCTATTGCTGGTGTTCTGAGAATGGGATAAGATATTGAGTTGGTTATGTCTTGACTGCAAAAGGCCTTGTGGTTGCTTTGATGTGGCTCTGACCATTTCGAAACTGGATGGTTTTGCAGTTTCTTTGGCAAAGGATTCATTAGACAACACAACGCTAACTGACGAAGACTTCCCTGAAGCTTTATGTACAATGTGTTTGTAAGCCGGGGATGAAATCAAGTTCTGTAACAATTTCAGAGTTCCTGCAGTTGCCTTATGCGGAACAGCTGTTCCAGTACTAGTTGTTGGTGGTATTTTGCTTGCCTCTGATACTGTTGAAACAGAGGTTGTAATGACCGAATTAGGGGTGGAGATTACTGTCTTGCTCTTCTGAAAAGGCAGTTTGACAAGAAGAGGAGTAGCTGAAGATTTTCTGGAACTTTTGGATTGGGGTGATTCCTGTCTAGAAACAGTTGTAGTCCTTGCATTCACAAGTTCTGAACTCTGATGTTTTGATAGCTCATTCTGCCTTCTTTCTGATTTCAAAGGGCGAAGAACAGTGGAACTCATTATGGATTTTGAAGACGGATGGGAAGAAGGAAGTTCTGTACAAGATGCCTTAGAGAATCCTGTACATAGCTTTATTTCAGGTTGATGATCTGAGGTGGCAACTCTGGTTGTGCTAACCTCTGACGTGACATTTAGAAACTGTTCCCGCATTTTATCCTTCTGCATAGTGAGAGATGCTTCAGAAGAAACTGACCCAGATATTCCCATATCATCTCTGGTCTGGTGAGTTTTAGTTTGGAATGAGGGACATGTTTCACTTTCCTTTTTCCCTGAACTCGAATCATGTAAATGAGACTGAAGCTCATCCCACTGATCTGGTGTCAGAATCAGAGTTGTGGAGTTGGTTGTTTTGATTGCATACCTGTACACACTGTCTTTATCACATCCCAGTGGTGTCTTTGTTGAACCTTTCCCCAAGCACTTATTGTCTGGATTTGTTAAGCTATCTTCCTTAGATTTATACACACTGATATCTGGATTTTCGACAACTTTCTCTAAAGCCACATTCTTCACAACTTCCTCACAAACTGCTAGTGGTGGGTTTGAGTGGACAGTATTCCCCATACTGACAGTAAATTTGGGCGAGTCTCCTGGCACTTTAGATCTATCTAGACCCTTGCTGCCAGTGTTCTCACTTGATAAGATCATGTTTCCTTCTAACACCTGACCTGGCTTGTCAGCTTCTCTGGATGCACATGTGACTGACTCGTCAGAAACTGGTGATGACTCCCCACAGCCAACACCATTGTCTATCATGACTAAAGGCCTATCTATATGGGATAGGTCTTCAGGTTTCTCCTTTGACCATTCTTTTCTCTCAAGGGATGGCTTCTGTTTGTCCTTTGTGCTCTCTACAGCTAAAGGCACCTTTTCTTGTGGTTCTTGGTTTTTACTGGGTCCTTTGATGACAGGTGAAACAGGAACCATCAGTGAGAGCTTACAGACAGCCTCACTCTCTGAATCGACAGAAAATCTGTCAACCTGAGAAAACTTTTTAGATATCTCATAAGAATTTGTTTTTGCCTCAGGCAAGTTACTTTGCATGAGCGCTACAACCTTATCAGTTTGGGGCATTTTTTCTCTAATAAGTGGACCTGAAGTTTTATCTCCTTTACTTTCATTTATGGCTGGTTGGTCAAACACCTCAAATGATGGGGAATTCTCGGTGTCATTCTTCAGCTTGGCAGATCCTTCTTTCATCACATCTGGTGCTGCTCCTGCCTCAAGGGACTGATTCTGGGAACTGTTTTTTATCTGGTTTTGCAAAATCACTGCCTCTTGAGTAAGTTGATCAGGGCTCTTATCACTTTTAGTTTCATTAGTGAATGATGAACAAGAAACGGTGTACTCGTGTAGTATTTCATGTGTCACATCTGAAATTTTATCAATCTCAGGCTGGTGACTCTGCACATGATTTGCCTTGTCCTCAGCAGTAATAACCGTTTCCTCTGCCATTTTTTCAGTTTTGTCAGTTTCTTCCATTTCTAGAGGTTCATGCGGATTTGGTTGTGCGGTTTCTCTCTCAGTAGGTGTCTGAGTATTCCCATCTTCGTCTCTGCTTGCGGCCACCTCTGCTGTCTCTAATAACCCCACATTAGACATTATAGTATAATTATAAGGATGAAAAAAGTTCTGCAGATGAGATGAATGCATTCAATGCCCTTGTGAACATCCTTTAAAGCTGAGACTTCAAATTCCAGTTATGCTACGTAGTCACATGACTCTGCTTTTGATGTCCTCAGTGAATCATTACCTGGAAACATAATATAAACAGATCAATTAATTCTTTGAAAAGTGTTCCTATTTATCTGGAAGAAAGCACTAAAGCACAACACTGAGATGACTTAATAAAAGCGACTCATTCTTCTCTGGGTGCTGAAAAATTAGGAGTTACAAATCAGGTAAATAAATAACACTAGTGGCAGCACGGCATCCTTACATTCTACTTTATTATCATAATAGAACTACAATAGGACTTTTTTCTTTATAAATATACCCTGCAGGGAAACTGTTTACAATCCCACACAATGTTTTAAATCCCATTCTTAATTCAAAACAAAATACATTTGAAGTAACAAGTATAAAATATTACAAATGAAACCCATAACAAAGTTATTACTAGTTGCCTTGGTGCAGTGCCCAGGTTCCTTCCATCTCTAAAGCCAAGTATTCATTTACACCTGGCTGGAAAGAACAAAAAGGAAGTCAAATGTCTTTTGCAAGGACACTAGAGTGCAAACTATGCAATTTGACAGTGGAAGACACATACTTTAGGTTTAAGAGTCTTCAGATTGTAAGAACACCCAAAAAGTTACCCAGCCATGCTGCTCCAAGAGGTTTAGATAAAGCAAAGGCCTCATGCTTTGGACTTGGACATGTCTTAGATGATTCTCATCATCTCNCCCCCCCAAACCAAACTTAAAAAAAAAACAAAAATAAGAAAAACTTGACCCTGTTTGGATATAAGAGGAGGTCCCCAAGGTTGTAAATTTCAGGACACTTCATGGGCCTAACCGATAAATAGGTTTGTTAGAAACGTAATAACAGTAAAATCTGCTTAATCGCAATTACGTGGCAGTACAGAAAAAGTCGGATTAAATGGAGCTGCAGTTATCCTGAGACTTTCATACAGAAATACAGCATTTTGTTCTGGGGACAATATTGTGATTAATCAAAAGCTGCAATTATTTGTATTGCAGTTAAGTGGATCAGCTGTGTTTCTTTGACAAAGAAGTGTGTCACAGGGGATTCCAAACATTAGTAAAGTTAATATCATGCTAGCTAGCTATTACATCACTATTGCATCAGTTTTGTTCCTCATAAGGCCAAGTTGATCAGAACAGTGCAGTTGTAACTTAGTACTGTAGTTGTTAGACTAAGGATTTTATGGAACTTCAGCATGATTATGGCTATTGATTACCCATTGTATGACTAAATAACTGGGTAGAATTCTTATCGTTAATTCTGCAGACAGTGGTCAGTAGACCACCTTTTCAACAATATTAAGACCATCAAGAAATTCTCATGAGTGTAATGTGCATGTGGAGCCTCCTAGTTTTTAATTAAAATCCAATGTAAAGGAAATAACATTTACAGGAAACTATTTCTCTCGAAAATTTCATAAATTTTATGTTATTCAGCAACCTGGCAGACTATTTTATATATATATATATAACATATATTGCTGGATGGAGCAAAACTTGGTGGCTTCACTGTTCAACTCATGGAAGCCATCAACTCTGGCTGCTGAACAGTCACAACAACAAACAGAAAAACCCCACTGGACATATGAACTCAGAGAATGAATATTTGGTTACTTATTTTTATATCAATAATAACAGAGGGTAACCTGCAATCGCAACCTATGTGTGACCTGGCCTCCATTGAGTGTTAGAAAATATAAAGGGCCAAAACACTTAACTTTTGTGCCTTCTGATGACCTTTTGTTGTTTCACACAAAGAAAATTTCTCATCTTCTTTTCTCTATAAACTGGTGCTTTTTGAAGAGCTGGTTATGACAATTACAGTATGAAGGCTTGCATTGTTAATGATTAGTGATAATATGTCAATATTGTTGACTATACTGAAAAAAAAAAGGTTATAATATGCAATACAATTTTCAAAAAAGAATGTGCAGCTGATCCCATTCAATCACTATTAGTCAGGAGGATGGAAAAATTTGCATTTACAAGATACTGGGATACCAAACACTTTTCTTCAGTTCATTTAATCCAATCCAGGTTACATAGTAACAAAAGGATGGTCAAACATTTCTACAGAAGTTGCTGCATACTATTTTACATTATCTAAAATATTTGCAACTAAAGCAGATGGTAATATAGTGAATTTCACTGCACTGACATCTTGAAATGAGTCTACAATGTGTTTCCCCAAGATCATATGCTTAGAGTAATACTTCATCATAACTAATGCACTATTTTGCTTTCTGGCATGCAATCCTCTGTGTCAGCTCCAAAGATGGCTGAAGCAGAGTTGCACACTAAGACATGTTCAGGGCAAAAAAAAAATGATTGAAAAAAAAAAGGATTAAGATCAGTTTGCTTTGAATATGAGCAATTCTGGTGCAGCTTTCTTTGGATTTGACAGAGAAGATTGCACATCAAACAGCAAAATGATGCAATAGGTATAGTGATGTATTCTCCTAGGCATGTGACAAAGCAGAAATGCTGCATTGACCTTATTGGGCAGGTCTCAGTTGGAGCTTTTGAATAATCTCTTTGGTGAACGTTGATTCACAAGACTAAAATCTCCACAAACATCCCATACTTCCTTGAAAATTATCATGATGTCAAAAACCAAGGAGAGTTTAGAAATTAGATCAAATTAATATAACATACTGCAACACTATTTGCACTTTTAGTTCATCAACTCCAGCTTTTGTTTCTCATTTCATTTGGTACAACTGACTCCACTACTAACACAATTCATTTAAAGGAGATTTGTTTGAAAGGATGCACTTTACTGTATTGAATTTTAATCAGTAACAGATTTTGTTAACTCAAAGATATATGCAACAAATGTTTGTCAAAAGTAACCACATTCAAGTCTCCATTGAAATATTTGTATAAAATGTGTAAGAACCCTCAAATCTTGCACAGGTTTCAAAATACTCTATTTCGGTAATATCAAATATCAAAAACTGTTGAGTAATTAATTAAAAAGTACAACATGTGACAGAAATAGCATATCTGACTTTGCCAAATTGCAATCTGGTTTATCACACTTTCAATTAATCACAAATTATTTTCTTAGTGAGATTCAAAAATACAACCTAAATGAGCCCTTTCCATAAATCACGGCTTGTTTTGTGGTTGTTTGAAACACTCAATTGAAAGCTAAATAATAGTTATATGGACATTACAAAACACAGGATAATGTGGTGATCTCAGAGTGTGAAAATGCGGTATTGAGCTTGTGAATTGGCTTATATAAAGATGTAAAGTGAATAATATAGAACTGAAAGTCAAAATTTTTAAAAAATATTTCTAGTCTTAGGTATTAGTAATTTAGCCAAATGGCCCATTTGGGTCTGTATACCTGCTGTACACAATAATAACCTATTTTGGCTGTTAAAGCTGCTTCAGGTGTTTGCTTGCACTACTATCCTAAGGGTGAGTTACTGCAACAGGCCAGAAAGGAATGATAAATTTTAATACACAAATAAACAACACCAAAACATTAATCTCACATGAGAGCACAAATCTGTTTCCTATCAGAGGCCTTTTGAGTGCTCATCAAATAGCCATTATCAATATATCATCCAAAACAAGGGCGTAGCCTTGGGGAGGAGGAGGAAGAATCTTATATTCCAATCATATTAATGGCCAACTTGTCATAAAGCACTGAGGACTCATGAATGAAACATCATATAATTTTGACACATTAGCCCCTCTCCCTACCCCCCCCCCCCCCCCCCCCANAAAAAAAAAAATCCCCCTTCCCCACACATTTCCCGCCATGGTTTAATGAGTATGATACTATTTATAGTAACATTAAACAAACACCCGACCGATGCTGCGAAGCCCAATCTTCACTCTTGCCTTGCTACACTTTGCACATCCGGTTACGCACCTTAGGTGTGAAGTAAGACTGAGTGACGCTGGACGAAGTGTTGAACTATGCATGTACATCTAGGCCTACATCTGCAGCATTACGGTGTTTCGCACTGAGGGGTGCTCTTGATACTGTCTTGTCCTGTACAAAGAAATGGGACAGAACAAAACAAAAAGCTAATGCAATTATAACGGGCATATAGCAGTCATTTGTACATGTACCAATAAAGGGAGTGGGAGTGGTCCAATCTGGAGCCATACTGGCTTCGAATCACAAAAGTCAAAACGTATTGCTCAAGGAGAGGAGAACGAGGCAGGCGGAAAGAAAGAAAGAAAGAAAGAAAGAAAGAAAGAAAGAAAGAAAGAAAGAAAGTGATGTGGTTTAGTGAGTGCGTAAGTGAGAGAGAGAGAGAGAGAGAGAGAGGGGTTTAAAGAATGCATCCCTTGCATTTGATCAGCCTTAAGACACGAGAAATGCGTTGTGCGCTAAGGGTTTGCATATTTCAAACAAATGAAAAAAAAAAGAAAAAGGCTATAGGCCAGGGTCATTCATTTCGCTTTCCGTGAGCCTGATGCCCATCCTGCGTGGGCAATCTGAAGCCGGAAACCGTTGTTTCGTTTTCCTCCACCAAGCGTCAGGCAACAAGAAAGTCAGATGAGTGATTCCTAGCACAAGCAGTGCCCTAGTGCAACGAACGACCTTTTAACTCTATTAACATAATACGTATTTCATTCACGGCACTGAAACTTTAGAATAGAAGAAAACGGTCGGTATCACTGCCGTCTAATCATGTGGATCGATGGACATCAAACCTATTGTGAAAGTCTGAAGCTGGACACTCAAACCGCAAAAATAATACATAGAAAACATAGAAGTAAAGGCTTTCTGTTGTCGGCACTCTCACAGGCTACCTGCCTGAGTACAACCAGCTGTGAAACATTCTTAATACTTAATACATCATGTAAAAGCGCATCACAGCATTATTCTGACTTAAAACACTGAGGATACAGGATACTACCTTAAACATAATATGGTGAAAATCATATTTCTAGGCATGCACAGATTCGCATGTTAGCACTCGACCGTAAGATAGGCCTAAATCGAAAATCCTTAAAAGCTACACGGACCAAACAACAATGGTAAAGTTCTAATAAGGAAAAAAAAATCGCGACTGCAGTCATATGAAACTGTCTACCAACCATACAAACACTTGAAGCTCCGGCATCAAACAACAACGACGAAAAGATCCACTTTGCAAGGGACGAGGGCGTAAAACAGGATAGGAGAGGGTTGCTAATAATACATTCTTGCTGACACTGCAGTGTTCATTATAGAGCCTAACGACGAGTACATATGTTACATTGATAAACTATGAACAAAAACAAAAAAAAATGCATTAAATTTCACAATGATAACATTAGGCCAAGTATGACAAATCTGAACATTTCTTGAGTTCTTGGATGCAGCGCTTTTGTTAAAGAAACCTGAATCTTCAACGGTGGTTTTAGTAAAATCGGGTTTAACCCGAACCTGTTCCATTTCTGATGTCAGTAATCGAAACTTTCACCTCTATCAGCCCAACTGAAAACGGGAAGATATACATGTATTTTGTTTGTGTGGTCAAACAGAACTGTCATGGCGGCTGAGTCATTTCTGTCATGAGCTGAACGCGCCTTACAAAATCAATACAAATCAAGTTCTTTATAGTAGGCTTACAAAAAAAAAAAAAAAAGTATATCTATTGGAGGCAGAAACTATTTTATCCTGCGAGTCTCTCGCCTAGTGCTTGGTTTAAAGTTAAGGGCCGGGTTTGGGGTGAAAGTAGAGAAGATGAAACAGCCTGGAACAGTCCCTATACACAATATCATTACATAAACTCCCATATGTGTGCTTTCTCTTTCCTAACCCTGCCTCTAACCCTATACCAAGCACTAAGTGGGAGAGTCTCGAATACTACCACAGCAACCATTTTCACAGTTTTCCTTACGGTTAAATCTAAGCTTATATTCAGCCTGTTTGTTACCACACAGACGGCCAAGCACTCCCAATCAGACTGGCTCAACCTTTGTTTTCTCAAAATCGTTTTCGGAAATTTCAGTCCCACAATTTTTAGATCTACTGAGGGAAACTCCGATTACAGTCTACTGCTGCGTTTACTCATGACTAAGGAGACTCAATGGTGACTTGAAGGAAAGGTTGAAGAACATAAAGAAAGTAGAACATGATGAGCAAAGTGAAAGCATTACCGGGAAATTCTCACCTAGCGCTTGCTTTAGGGTTATGGATAAGCGAGAAGAAAGAGAATGGACTCGCGGGAGTGTTCCTAAACTATGATAATGTTTAAAGACTGTCATTTTGATTGTCCCTGTATTATTGCAGAATAACATGTTTTTGCTTTGATAAACTATCTTCCTATCAACATAATAGTCTGTACAGGAAGAGTGAAGAATGTTATGTTCCCAAACAAGTCAGTAAGAAAAGTGGCCTACCGCAGATCATATTTTAGAGGCTGCCCTTTTACACTGTAACCTACACAGCGAATATACTTCGTGTATGACCGTTCTCTGACCGTTCTCAAAGAAAAGAGACCATTTTGGGGGGGCTGGGGGAAANNNGGGGGGGAATTCCTGTGATATTAAATATGGTTAAATTCAAACAACTGCAACAACAAAAGCAACAACAATCGCCAACATAGCAACCTGCAAATTTCATCCAATGTCTTGCGCTGAAAGTGTAATTTGATGCCCACTGCTTCTTCATCCTGTGTAATATCATCAACTGTGAGTTTCTATCATCTCGTTAGTCTCATTAAATTCTGATCGAGGCCCCAACAAAGGACAGTTGCACTGCTCTCATGAATAAGTCTATAAGTTTTAAAACGTGTCCATGTTTTGGCGCCCTTGTCTAATTAAGAAATATGAATAGGCCTATCCTATAGTTTACATCCGGGTACCAAACCCATGAAATTTATCATGTCGTCTGTTTCCGTCAAATAGTCTACTGCGATATAGTTTAATATTCACAGGAATGTTCATAATTCTTATTGTGTACAAAACACTGTTAACAGTAACATACTCACTATATTCCGTATGTCAACTATCATCGGTAAGTTTGGACACGATTCATGTGCCCTTTGGTCCCCTCACCAAACACGGAAGTTGTCAGTCACTGACATGCCCTGTGGAAAATGGCGGTATTACCCACGTATCATCGCGAGCCGGAAGTAGAAAGCGCCCCCTTTATTGCTCTGTGCGCATAGCATTGAGACTGTTATTGGCCCATCAAGTAACCTGACCTTCCCCACGTGCTATATTATTATTTATGACACAGCTAAGAAAACCGTGTAAAATATTAAATCAGTTTTAAAAATACCAAAACTAGTCTATAATTTGTGCTTACGAAGTTAGGCTCTACAGCGACATCGCCAGTACAATGCCATCGGTTACCTTGCTTGGCAAGTATTCATACGCCTCGCTGTTTACGCCTCAGTGCGACCTGCAACGATTTCTAGGTCACGGGTCACGCGGGGAGTATTCATTGCTGCCTATGCCCATTGGCGGTTATCTTTAGCTCCCCGATTCGTGGCCTAAATTTTATCCGTGCTGTGGACTGATACCGACAGAATTATAAATCCTTCTTAAAACTAAGAATGACTTAGCTGTGTACCTAAAATTGCGACATTGCCATCAGTGCACTGAAAATATGAAGTAGATCGGTCATTTTTCTTCAACGGGAGACCACGATCGATTCAGTGCAACGCTGCGCACGATAACAGCTGTTGGTTCTGCTCAACAACATGGCCGCTTCGGCTTCGCTATGCAAGTGAACATTATAACTGCGGTTTAATGGCGTTGTTGCAATAATAATACATCTATGAGCTTTTGTATTAGGTAGAGACCAGAACTAAGAAGTAGTAAAGAATGCAGAAATGTTGAGATGCAAGAAGAAGGCTCAAAGGAAATAAAGGCATTATTCTCTCTGAGATAAATAGGGTGTTTACCAATTTTTTTCAAGGAGAAAAAAGCTACACAAATGCTTAGTTTTCCTACCCTCGACTTACAACCAGAGTGTCTCTCTTTACACGGCTTCTTCCCTTATACGTTTTCATTTTAGCTGTGTAACATTTTGTTTATCTTTTATCCTCAGCCTCTCCCAGACACTTTTCTGAGGCCCACAATGCAGTGGAGCGTCGATATTAAGTACTTATTTAATAAGTATACCTTGTCATTGAGTAGCCTATGAATTTCACATGCTTGGGCTCATTATTACTCCATCATTTCATTATTTAGGTGGACCTTGGTATTAAGTATACCTTAGTTATTAGTATACTTGTTCCATGCACTCACACACACCTTATTTTATCGAGGTTTTACTGTTTAAGAAAATTGGGGGAACAGGGATGGAGGTTTAAGTGATAACCTATTACGTGATTGTCGGTTTTAGTGCACTATATACTCAAGCCACCAAAACAGTTATAAAGAACCCATCATCGCAATAATCATTAATCATTAACACCGCCTTCATCTTCACCAGGCGCTTTATCATCACATCTGCCACTAAAATATGGACTAGTAACAAGTTTAACAAGCTTATGTAGAATAGGCTCTGACCACAACAGTGATACACTTTCGGAGGATACATTGATGCAATATGAACAGAACTGAAACCATTATGACATGTTACATTTTACACAGTACAGTTTATCCAGAATATTCACTTACGCAACTCACCATTCATTCCCAGCCTTTATTCTTACTTCCATTCATAACATATTTACACCCTACTGAAAACTTTGTAAAACAATTTTATCTTTTGCTAACCTAACTATGCCATTTTTTTCTTCTTGCAATCAAATAATTCTTTAGCCACATTACTGGGACATAAATTAAAATCCGCTGTTCATAAATCTACTTCTTTCAGATGCCAATAATTCACACACAAATAGGGCATGAACTTCGGTCTCCTAAACTAATACTAAAATGATAATCTATTCTCCAGCTCCATGCCCTCGCATCTTCCTGTTTCTGTTGGTAAGTTGTGATTCGAAATTTTGCTATTTTTCTTCTAAAACGAAATCACCATAAATCCGAGTATTCTTCACATTTCAGCTCCCGTTTCGGACATATACAGAACCTTCCTTTACCCGAATTCTCTACTTCTTCAATCCATTTCTTTCTGATTACTTTCAGTCGCATGTCACTTTCACTTAATGCCTTTTTACTGCTCAATGTTTGACCCTGACTTATCCAGATTTCACTAAGACCCAGATGATTAAAGGATTCCTCTTTTTTTTTATAACCACAAATTAAAAAAAAACAACAAAACAAAACATAATAATAAAGGACATAATACATAACTTTAGATAGTTTAGACATTTTTCCCTGTTACTAATTTTAACCAAAAGGCAATATTTTTCCTCTCAACATCATACAGAATTGAGAAACACCCCGTCTCCGCTCGCAAAAAGAAGGAAGTAGTATTGGTGTTTACTTCAAATTTCGTTCTATAATCATTATGTCTTCGTGGCCCCAAATCTCACAATCATATCATAAAACTAGTTTGACAGTTAATTAATTTAAACAAATGTATCTGACAGCTTACTGCTAAGTCCATAGCTCTGCTTTTCGCTATGGCTTCAAATATGGCTTTCATTCCCTTTTTCCATTCAATACTTTGTAACTTTTGCACATTATTTATTTTTATTAAAACTCAGCCCGAGGTACTTGTATTACGATACAATTTCTACTTTCTAAGTAAAATTCTGCATTACATCCCTTTCTACCGAATATCATTATATATTTATTTTCTCGGTATTAATTTCCAGTCTCAATGTTCCTCAGCATTTCCAGTAAGCTGTTAGAGTTTCTTCATATCGCTGCAATTGTTCGTTATAAGCACAGTGTCGTCAGCGAACAATAATATCAAGAATTTATCATAAGGGTTTAGCCTGTCCTTAATAATTCTAGGACCTCTATACCTTTGACACGCTGAAACATTTTCCCACATCATTAAGATACAGAAAATCAGAAACGAGAGGTTCTCTTCTTGTCTGATGCCAACATCACGCGGAAATTCCCTGAACATTCTGTATCACATATTTTAATGAAGGATTTAGTCTGCATAAACATTGAATATACCTTTTTAAAAAAGAAATTTCCGTTAATACCACACAAGTTTGTTTCAACAAGACCAGATCACATAAGGCGGTATGTGGGCAAATTATGATACCTATCTTTGTTATGGTACTTACTCATAACAAATAACCAAATAACGGGGTGGACGAATATGTAGTCTACAATAAACCAAGAGCTTAAATTCCATGATAGTATTCTGAATGACACTCCCCCAACCTGAAAAAAACAATCCAGAACACTCCTTCTCTCTCTCCTCACTCCTCCGCCCTCTCTGTCTATGACTCTCTCTCTTTCTCTCCCTCTTCTCTCTCTCTCTCTCTTTCTCTTTCTCTCTCTCCCTCTTCTCTCTCACTCTCTTTCTCTTTCTCCCTCTCTCTCTCTATCACACTACACTACACTACACTACACTATATACACTACACTACACTACACTACACTACACTACACTACACTACACTACACACTACACTACACTACACTACACTACACTACACTACACTACACTACACTACACACTACACATTTCTATGTGTTGTGACGTTAAGTAAACTCGCTATATTTTTCAGTTTATGCATGCTACATTGTTTTTTATCAAATTGCACTTGTTCTACATACCTTTTTTAGTCTATAATATTTTTTGCTTTCCAAAGATATCACATTCAAACTGGGCATCAGAGTCATCTCCGACTGAATGTTCATTCCAAACACTGAAAATTCTTTCTTATTCAGGATTTCCCTTCCGTCTCCTAGTTTCTGTTCCTTATCCATACCTCGTAAATCTTGTAATGGTTATCCTCGTTAATCAGGTAAGATACGGTATCTATAAATGGCTCGAATCTAAATATGTCAATAATAAAAACAACCCCTGCCATGGATGTTATGTATTCACTACGTACGTTTCTATGTGAATGAGATAAACCAACTCAAAAGATGATCAGCCCATATGCCTGAAACCTGATGCTAAGGTAGGGCTTGGGTTTAGTAAGAAATAGTTAAGGTTTGATTCTTGTCAAAGCAAAAAAAAAAAAAAAGTACGAATGTCACAAAATAGCCTGAACATTTGAGGTTTCAATAGAATACCTCGTAAAGTTTTCATGTAATGTGCATGAAAATTGGTGGGAAGATGGTGTCGGTCTGTAAATGGCCTAAGTAGTATATTTTGGTGTGTGTAGAATTAAAACCACGTATCTCACAATGTGTTATTTGCTGTGGTATATCACCAAAGTAACTCAAATTAGCCTGAAGCTTTTTGGAGAGGTTGGGCTTGGTCTAAAATAGAAGCCATTACATTTTTGGCGTGTGTCAGATGAAAACGCCTCACAAAATCTTTTCACGTTTTTATATGGGTATGAGAACTCAAAAAGTTGCCGGACCGATTGCATGAGACTTAGTTGGAAAAGATGAATGTCGTCTAGTCATTAAATTAATAACTGTGGTACTAATCAACGGAAGCAGAAAACAAAACAAAACCAAACAATAATGAGAATTTAGGTTTAACAAAATACTTGCAACTCTATTATAGATTGAGGTTTAACAAAATACTTGCAACTCTAGATTGAGATTGAACAAAATATTTGCAACTCTAAAAGTTACCTTGCAATCTGCATTAAATATAATACATGTAGGTGAAAATACACAGTCTAAATAAAAACGTCTGTGGTTTGGTGTATACCGAATTGAAACAAAGATGTATTTTCTGCGTTGGTATGCAACAAAAATAACTTGAAAAGTTGCCAATTTGCACAACATTTTGTGGAGAGACAAACATGGTCTGGTTAAGAATACAAATGATTAAATTTTAGTACGCGTCGGATTAAACCGATGTATCTCATGAAAGGCTTTTTTATTTTTCTCCCAAATATAATATCGTAATTAAGCCTGTTTAACGGTGTCATTATAGATTCAAAAAGCTCGCGGTTTCAGGGCAGTAAGTGCAAAATATATTGTTGGTTGGTTGGGTGGTTGGTTGGTTGGTTGGTTGGTTGGTTGGTTGGTTGGTTGGCTGTTTGGTTGGTTGGTTGGTTGGTTGGTTGATTGGTTGGTTGGTTGATAGCTTGGTTTGTTGCTTGGTTATCTGGTTGGTTGGTTGGTTGGTTGGTTGATTGGTTGGTTGGTTGGTTGGTTGGTTGGTTGGTTGGTTGGTTGGTTGGTTGGTTGGGAGGGTAGTCCGTCGGTCGGTCGGTCAACAAATCGACTTTCAATCTTTACATGGCGATCTAAATGACACGTTTTGGTCTCGAACAGAAACTAACGCATTCTTCCCTACGCCAAATATCATCGATTATTTGCAACACTCCGATATAAACACCCAAATCCAAAGTTTACAGGAGCAGCACAAATCTGATCTCATGTTTGTAAAATTACTCTTAGCAAAGAGGTTCCTGGCAAGCAGGAGTATTTTTTTGTTTGTTTTTGGTCACCACTGACATTGCTTTGCGCAGAAGTCCAACAATGGCTCATTTGGGGAAAGAGCACTATTTAGTTTCCTAATTTACGGATATTTGGTGAAATGTCTGATCAAGTGATTGCAATATTCCGCAATTTCCTATCTACCACGAAACAATTGAAGCTAGAGGTCTGAGGTATTGATACAACATGCGGGACGTTATTGGCAGTCAAAAGGCTGCAAAACCCGAAAGCCTATAGATACAATGCAGCACACTTAAAATGGATACGCTTAGTGCGTAAACACGGATACTGAGTATAGTATTTTTGGTCCCTGTTTCTCCTCTCTATGGATAATTGTTTGATTAATACGTATTTCCTTAATACGTACACTTTTGGTCGATGGCAAAGTGTACGTATTATCCATGATTCGCTTAACTTATAACTGAAGTATATTTATTATCGAGGTCCAAATCATACAGTAAAAATTAACTTATGCATGTGAATCCGTACTTAGTAACGAAGTAATATTATTGAGGTACTTACTATCGAGGTTCTACAGTGTATCGGTTTCTTAATGTTATCAGGCAAAAGGTCAGCTTGCATGACACTTGTACGTGTAAAGCCAAAACGAATTATCCGAACAATTTTAGACCTCTACAATTTACGGAGGGAGGGGTTTTGATTTCTGAAGTATGACAAACAAATCGCCACCAGGTATTTCGTTAATAATTAATCAGCTGAGTGAAGATAATTAAAAAAGAACTGTATCACTTCTGGAGAGTATTAATCAATAAGATTCAATGTCGAGGCTTTCGTGTGTTTTTCTAGGTACAAGCTCAATTATCCCGATAAAGGGATTGACCAGGATTGCCGTTTTGTCTCTCAGTTACTCACGCAAAGCCCATAAGGAACATATATACCTGAGTTTTCATTGAGTGTCCAGCCCGTGTACACTAAGGCAAGATATTAGCAAGATAACTATGAACCTGGGCTCAGTCACAGCCAAACTCAAGAAAGACTTGGGTCACAATACAAACTACACCGTTATCTNTTTCCCTTCCTTACCTGCTCCTCCAAAAGAAAGATCACTGATGAACACCTCTTTGTCCTCTCCCCCTCTTTTTCCTCTCCCCCTCTTTCAGTCCAGGCAGACAAGCTTTAATTCAAAATTGAGACATGAACATGTTGCAGTATAAACAAAACATTACAAACACGTAAAGAAAACATGAGGAAGAAGGCGAAGAGGAGGTGGAAAAGGAAGAAAAAGAAGATGATTAAGAAAAAGATAGAAGATGAAGTAGTCGTAACAGTAGTAGTAGTAGTAGTAGTAGTAGTAGTAGTAGTAGTAGTAGTAGTTGTTGTTGTTGTTGTTGTTGCTGTTGTTGTTGTTGTTGTTGTTGTTGTTGTTGTTGTTGTTGTTGTTGTTGTAGCAATAGCAATAGCAGTGGCAGTAGTAGTAATAGTTGCAATTGTAAATGACAAAGAAGACAAAGAGTTTCAACTCAGTTCGAAACTTATATGTTGATACTTCTTCTTTTCTCCTGACCGAAGTCGTTTAAAACTAGTCTATATCTAGAAATCTAGATCTAGATGAAGACAATCAAAGAATTCGAAAACTTTTAGCCTACTGGGTCAGAAAATTTGGTAGTGTTAATCGGTCTAGACTAGTCTCTTTTCTAAGTTGTAACAAAACATACTATCTAGCAATGACAACGATTGTCAGTACAACTTACCATTTCGCATGAAGCTGGTCTTGTGAAACTTGCAAAGAATATGCATGGGAGGAGCGAAGGAAGTGGATTCAGATTCTAGTGTTACTTCACAGAGTTCGACCCAGTATCATGACTATAAATGGACCATCCACAGTAAATGTAGTTCCGCTTACATCACTGTGGGTATTTCCACAAAAGCTATTAATAGTTCACGGAAACTTCCGGCTTTCTGACCATTTTGATTTCCTATAATTAGATCGAGGGCGGAGTTGGGTTCCCTCCTTACTCATTACAAGGGTTTCCTCTTTACAAAACGCAATAATATCGTATCAGTCTTGGCTGTGACCATCGGGAATTTTCAACAATTTAAAAGAAATTCTGAGGCGAATGCAAAAGAATGTTACATTCATTGATGAAGCAAGCTCCAATAATGTTTTGTCAGCAATTTGTGTCAGTTACCACAAAATATCTCAATCCTGGCTGCTCCGACAATTCTTTCCTAGGTCCATGCTTGTATTGCCACTCCCATAATCATCTCCTCAAACCCATCTGATCTAATGGAATTCTGTTGTTGAGCTCAAAGATTCCCTACTGATTGAACGTGGCTGCTCCTAGACACTCCCTCCCCACGCATCTTATTAGCGTTGTTACTTCTACAATGTGATAACAGTCACGCATAGACAGGGATGAATCTCTGAGCCTGACGATAGTGCGTACAATCTTTGGGAGCGGAGGACTGACAATCTATCATAAAGAAAAGAAAAAAACTCGTTCAATTTTTGGAATGCCATAACTTAGCTACTCCCGTCCCACAATTACTTCTCATATAAAGGTTTTGTTAGCCCAGTTGACCTTTAACTCTATTTTTAACGCTGATTTAATTCGCCAACGGGAATAGCATTTTAAAAACAAATAATGGAGAGGCAATGTTGTTTCAGACATAATGATGCAGATATATACATAATATATATATAATAAGCCCACAATATTACTGGATTCTTAGATATACCACTGGCTCAAACATCCCAAGCATACATCAGATCAGATTGAAAAAAAAAATAATGTCGTCGCCTGATATTCTAAAACTGATCTAATTCCATTCTTTCATAAATATATTTTGCAGAGACAAGAAGAGAAAATAAGAGAGACAAGAAAGAGAGAGAAAGAGAAACTATGAGAACGAGTGTGTGGAGAGAGAGAGAAGATGGTCCCTCACCTCTCTCAGACCCGAAGCGACGAAATAATGAAATCTGTAATAAGGTATTGCCTGTCATTATAACGAACATGAAGAAAGCACAGATCAAGTGAGACTTAGTAATTTCCTTGGTTACGTCCCTTGCATCAGAATCGCGAAAGACGCTTAGCTGCCGGCTGCCTTGTATGAAGGATGTGTGTGAGTAATTTTGTGGAACTGTTTTAGTGATGAGTCATGTGGTAGAAAAACACAAGAGTAAATACTGACATTACTGCGTCGGAGCTAGACTTTATCACAGATCGACAACAGCATGTTAAACTGAATGGCAGTAAATCAGATTATGTCAAATCAAACACAGGTGCCCACAGGATGATTATTCGCAACAGATGTTACATTACATAGAGGAAGCATATTTTATCAGTGACAAACTAAATAACGCCATCAACAACAACAACAACAACAACAACAACAACAACAACAACAACAACAACAACAACATTAACAACACCAACACTAATACCACCACCACCACCACCTCCACCAACACCAATAAAAACAACAATATCAGCAGCAGAAAGTTTCAACAAGTTTATTAACATACAAATAAATACATTCAAGCGATGAACTTGAGGACACAGCTTCTTACTAGTGATGAGTCTCTACATCAGAAGCCACATAGGCGTGCAGGGCTACATAATTATGAATTAAAAGCCTAAACCACATAATTATTATTTAAGTACAAGATAAAAAGAAAGATAAATTTGGTTGCACAATACAGTATCCATAGATTTGATCGGTTTCTTATATCGTAGCATATGCAGTCTAATAAAATATTGTTTTGTTTGTCTGTGTATTTGTTTCTTTCCTGGCCAAAATGTGGACATTCCGGTAGATAGTGATACTCGTTACAGATTGAGTTTGGACAGAAATATGGACAAATAATATGAAGATTTTAGAAAATGCAAAGAATCTGAACTCCTGGCAAATGAGCAAACATCAACGTCTTCGTAATCACTATCATCTATACCTTTTAAAATTTAAAATAGAAATTCAGCAACAAATACAGTCATGAGTACCGTCACAAAATCGAAATATGCCTTAATCTTGCATAGGTTATCTTTAACAGTGAGAAATATAGCAAGCGTGAAAGCTGATAGTGATGATTTAAAGCTATAAAAAGATGATAATGATATTGACAAAAATAGTTATTTGCAATAGATAAATGACAAGAATAATTATTATGATGATACACGATTATGAATCTATATATAATTTAAACATCCATTCTCCTCTGTTAAAGAAAGCCAAAAACCGCGAAATGGTCTGTCCATTTTGGCCGCCTTGTCTACCTGGCAATGCGGTGTGGCGCAGACACTTACCACTACCAGCAGTCCCCGCCACTGCAGAAAATAAACGAAAAAAACCGGTCAGACTCATGCACGCGCCTTTCGTCAAATGCCGGCGAGTAGGGTGAACCGTGGGTAAACGTCCAACAGTCCATCAGTCGCCCGGTTAAAGTTCACGTGCATGAGTCGTTACTTACCAGAGAGGCTGAGGTGATTCCTGCGCAGTCTGTAGTGGGATTATTAGTATTATTTCTGGACTAGACGAGTTACAAGTTAGCACGTGTAGACTAGCTTTTGTTTTTCTCTCTTGATAGTTTAGGAATAATCTACTTATCTCCAAGGAAAGATATTCGCCGGCGTTTTATCGGTAAGTAGCAGTGATTACTATTATTAAATATATCAGTCTCATAATTCAATACGACATTGAAGCATCCGCATCATTGCTGCATTATCCGGATGTTGTCGTTGATAGTGATGAACTATAAATCACTATCATCTTCATCTTCATCAAGAACAACAGCAGCAGCAGCAGCAGCAGCAGCAGCAACAACAAGAACAAGAACAACAAGAACAAGAACAACAACAACAACAACCAGCAACAAAACCAACAACAACAACAACAACAAATACAGCACCAACATCATCATCAACAATATCAGCACTGCTATTTCCCGCAGAACCTGATCTTAATTCAAGCATGAACAAAATTATCATCATTGTTATCATCAGTATCAGCGTTAGCATTATCATAATTATTTTCCTCCGTTAATTTTAGGATATCGAGCACCAGTGTTTAGGAAAGAAGAATTTAATCTCTTTCATGTGATAAAAAGTAATTATGTCTCTTCTTCAACGTTAATAAATTACAAGATAAGCTACAAAATAAACTTACAAAAAACTTTATTTAATTGTTCAAATCATAAACATATATCAATAAAATTGAAAGTTAACGTAAACCATCAAAATTAGAATGATCTTGACAAATTTCATTGTCTGAAAGGGACAGAACTAAGGGAAAAAGGAAAACAGATTGCCAGAAGAATAGCAAAGGTCAGTCATATTACAAACTACACATAAAGCACTGTTATCATCATCAAACAATTGAGAACTTGCGCTTTTAAAGATGGTATATCTTGCCATGAAAAGAATTACATTAACTCTGCCAGCTGAACGTCATTAACACTGCATTCAGCACCAATGCACTTGTGTAATTCTTACGACGGTAATAGATCCTGTCGTTATCGCACAAATTCTCAAATAATTTCAGCTCATGCCATATGTCATGAAAAGGCAAAGCTTCGTGCATATTATAATGGACGCCTTATTTTACTGTGATTCAGAAAAAAATATGCTATTATCTAAAGTTAGAAACTTACTCTATTATCTCGACGAAAACAACAACTACCACTGCGCCACTACCACAACAACTACCACTGCGCCACTACCACCGCATCACCACCATCACCACAATCAACACTTTCATCATTATATCTCTCTTCTCTTTTTATATTCTGCTTTTTAAGAATGTCAATGTATAGAGATTTATTATTATTATTATTATAACTATTATTTTCTTTAATATTTTTTTGTATGCGACATATAACAATTTTGACTTTCGACATGATCGTTATCGCCACCATCATATCACCATCATCTGCACCACCACCGTTATTACCACCACTGACTGTTATAAATAGTTCATATCCCAAATAAAGGCCGCTGGGATCTTCTAGTTAAGGATATAAGTATATACGTTCAAATCTCCTAGTTAAGTATGTAAGTATATACAGGTCATAAGTATAATATTTCAACATTTTGTACACAATAATTATAGGTCTAGATCTAAAGGCTTTTCCGCTAATGTTTTCTTCAGTTACCATAGAACCCAGATGGAACGGTGCGAGGCTATTGTCATCTTTANTTCATCATTATATCTCTCTTCTCTTTTTATATTCTGCTTTTTAAGAATGTCAGTGTATAGAGATTTATTATTATTATTATTATAACTATTTTTTTTTAAAAATATTTTTTTGTATGCGACATATAACAATTTTGACTTTCGACATGATCGTTATCGCCACCATCATATCTCCATCATCTGCACCACCACCATAATTACCACCACTGACTGTTATAAACAGTTCATATCCCAAATAAAGGCCGCTGGAATCTTCTAGTTAAGGATATAAGTATATACGTTCGAATCTCCAAGTTAAGTATGTAAGTATATACAAGTCATAAGTATAATATTTCAAAATTTTGTACACAATAATTATATGTCTAGATCTAAAGGCTTTTCCGCTAATGTTTTCTTCAGTTACCATAGAACCCAGATGAAACGGTGCGAGGCTATTGTCATCTTTATACACCACCATTATACTGAACACTTCCTAGTAAACACAAAGCTGATAATAGGAAACAGCCGCAACGGAAACTGTAGGAAAATCAGTCATAGAATACAATCTTCTTCTGGCTTTCTACACACATCTATGTTAC
>JAWQUT010000080.1:2160063-2172579 GCA_033807755.1 Ellobium chinense | reverse complement strand
ATACATACTCATCTTCCCTTCACCCCCCTCCCCTCCTCCTCCATCTAAAGAAGTTTTGTTTTGGCTTATCATCAGAACCGGAGTCGATTTCCTGCGATAAGCCAGAACAAAACTCTGTTCAGTCTCATTAGTGAGGAGCATGTCGTAGGATGGCACACATATGGAAATGCTTCCGAACTAATGTTGTTCTGACCCCAAGATATAGACTTTGAAAGCAGCAGGGGATCATCCCTATCCAACAGAATAAAAAGTCTGGGATAACCATGATTAAAGAGCAATTTTTTTAAATCACAAAAGTCATCTAATCTGCTCTACATAAAAAAAAAAAAAATCAATTTATCTACAATCACTTCATACACTCTACCCCTCCCTTCCCCCTCCCCTTCCCGTGAAAAAAAAAGACACCAATAGTTTTACTTTTAGAATGGTTTTGGATCTCATTGTCTTCAACAATTAACAAAAGCTTTGATGCTATAATTGACACGATCATCTTTGGTGCCTGATTTTTCAGTCTGTGCTACAGCGAAATATCCGTTTCACTTTAACTGGCTGCAAGACAATGAAAGCATGCAAAATGCGTTGAGCTATTGTACGGCGGTTGTATGTTATAGGTAATATACATAAAGTGTCAAGCAAATAACTATTATCAACAATGAAACTGACAATCACGCCATAGTTCGCCTTCTTTCCCAGCTACCATCTCTTTTCTCTCTCTCTCTCTTCCCTACCCTGTTCTTCTTCTCCCTTTCTTCCTCTCTTCCTCTCTCTCTCTCTCTCTCTCTCTCTCTCTCTCTCTCTCTCTCTCTCTCTTTCTCCTTCTAGTTTTTAAACTGAGACATAGCCATTAACAACCGTAAGATGAGAGATGTAGATCTTACAGGGAAAAAAATATAGCTGACATCATTAAATTTGTTCCGCTAACTCGCAAGTCGCATATTCGCACTTTTCGCTCAACGACATGTTCATAAAGCAGACTAATATAGTCTATTATATAAACGTTGACAACAAACAACTGCACTTAATCTCGTTGCCCGTTTGGTCGCAAATCTTTTGACATGCTCATGTGGGATAGATTTTAAAGGGAGCTGACTATCACAGGTTTCACCACTAGCAACATTATTGTATTGTCATTGTCTCTAACTAACAAGCCAGTATTTGGGAAATTGATGATCCCAACCAGAGCGGGATTTTAGCCAACCATGCCGCCGGTGGGAAGTGCCATGTGTTGTCGATAAGGACGACTTATCAGCGTCTTGTTATTGTATGGTATATTATTTTATGTAGACGAGATCTGCCAGGGATAATCGCAAGTAGACTCATGGTCTGTCAATTGAAATGGGCAATCCCGTCAGAAAAGAAAGAGGGGAAAAAAAAAGGAAAGTTCACCACGGTTACTGAGACCGGGATCTTAGGCGATAAAAATGTCTTTGGAGCTGGGCACTACCACCACCACTACCACCAGAACATCACACCGTGTCGATAACACTACCTTCACCATCACCACCTCCATCATCACTATCTCCACCACCACTACAATCGCTACCACCATCACTATAACTATCGCTGCTGCCACCACCACCATCTCTACACCACCACTTTCTCTACCACCACCACCATCTTTATCATTATCACCATCACTGATTCCACAACCACCACCACTATCTCCACCATCACTGTCTCCACCACCACTATCTCCACCACCACTATCTCTACACCACTGTTCATCGCCACCTCAATCTCCATCACCACCACCACCACCACCACTACCACCATCTCCACCACCACTATCTCCACCACCACTGTCTCCACCATCACCACCACCACAACCAGTACTATCTCCACCTCCACCATCACGCCACACTCATCGCCGACGTCGCCATCACTGAAAATCTGCAAAGCAAATAACAAGATCCTGCGAGCAGACTCAAAGAGTAGTCTAGACATGATAAATGTCAAAACTAATTGAGAATACTTGCGAGGCAAGACATGCAAGCCCATCATCTAATTTGCCACTGATAAATAAATATTCTCTGAAAAACAAACAAAAAAAAGCTGGGTAATCAGGTTGGACGTTATCTAGCGCAGTTGCCCACACACCGGTTACATTGTTAGCCTAACGTAATAACCATAATTATTTTGTGCCTCATCACAGGGAAAAGACTTCTTCGGAAATTATGTCAGGAAAATTGCGATGCGGGAGCCAAGCTGTAAACAACAGCATGTCTGTGGCCAGAGTTTTTTATTTGTAATAACACTGAATATTTCTCATCATATTTTCGCACTCTTTGCCCCCCTCAGATTTGGCCTAAGCATCCGTGTTGGCATTACTTTCTGCTTAGTCAGTTGTTTTGCGCAGCCCGGTTTGACCCATGTATAGAGATACGAAGATGCCAATGTTTTTTCCACTGTTGGCTTTATAAGGTTTTACACTCTCATTTATCCATGGGTCCCATGCTAAAATACTTTCACACATATCGTTCTCTTCCTCTTAACACTTCCTCCAAATTTTGACACATAGAAAAATGCCCCTAAATTATTCAGATTTTGAGAACTTAGGCAGTGAATCAGGCTATCTAATATTTTAGCCCATTTCACACAGTAAACCATACTCACGTGGCAACAACCACACAGTTCATACTTGCGTAGCTAAACCTCACCTAGTCTACAGATGTATTTGCACCCCTCTAAGCCATTGAAATTCAAATTCAACCCCTTTGCTCTCTCCTCATGACCAAATTTCTGATTTCATAGTGACTTTTTAAAACTGCATACCAAAATGCTAGGTACTGTTAGCATCTTCGTACCTAGAGAAAGAATGGAAAAAGCATATCTCTAAACTATTACTCATCCAGTTTGTATATGTTTTCAACATTTCTTTTTAATCCTGATAACCTCCTGTAAATTGCTATCATAACGTCTGTACATCACTCTGCCCAGCTGATAGAAAGACGCCAGTGGCTGTATGCATAATCCATACGTTAGTTAACGTACTGTGTTAACCACAGTAAACACTACTAATGTTTTCTGAGTTGCTCGTGATTATTGCATTGCGTTAACTAACGTAAGGACTATGCATACGGCCAAAGAACACATTCTGCAGCATCTGGCCAAATGGAGCCTTGCTGGAGAGCAAACTACAGTATTACAATGGGATCAGCGACAACTTTCTTGTACTTGTACTGTGCACGGTCCAAATTTGAGCCAGCTGGAATGTGCTTTGAGAATGGTTGGAATTATCGAACGCAGAATAAGAAGAAGCTGCAACCACTGTAATACGATATCACAAGTCGGGCTATAGTGCATGCATGGCATCTGGGCCCATGGAAAGTGGGTGTCAACCAATAATTCTTCTGTATTTAACTTAGAGTGGATTTTGTTTGTTTGTTTTTTAAAACATCTGAAATCTCGTTCCAGAACTTCTTGTTTTTTTTTTTTAAAAACAACAACATAAAGCATTTTTATTTTTTTTTTACTTCTATGTGGTATTTTAAACCATTGTCTGCCAATCATTGCATATGTATTCTGTTGAAGAAATATTTTACATAAATAACTTGAAATCAAATGGACGCCGTCTTGCCTTGTACTGGTTCCCTTCCATATTTGCAAAAGCAGGGGCAAAAATCGGTATTTCTCAGCCTTGGAGAAATCAGGGTCCAGCCCTCCCCCCCACTTTTTTTTTACTGGATAAATAATCTAATGGAACTGCCGGATTGCTATTGTGTCGAACTGGAGCCCTTCAGTTTTAAGGCTATCCCTTCCTTTACCTCTCTTCTCCTTAAAGCAAGGTCTTCGGTCCGCGCACAGCTGACAACGCAGGATATAGATTACCCCCGAATGTGAACTAAATCTAGAGCGGAAGGTAATTCGCTCGACACAATACTGCGTGGATGTTTATCAAACTCGTAAATTTAAGGAGATCTTGGGGGCAAAAGGCGCTGCCAGACATTTGTAAAGTGTTTACAAGATCGTCACATCAATCCTTCTTTTACTTTTGTCAGAAGACAAGAGATAGAAGTCACACGCAGTAATCAGGAGATAAAAACTGAATAAATATTTTTATATCCCTCAATCTTTGCCGGTAATTTCTCTTAATGTGTTTACCTTTTTTTGTCTAAAGTTTGACACCACGTGGTTTCAGAGTTAATGATTTTTGAGAATGTATTTAGATAAGGTCTTGTAGTAGGTAGGTAGGTAGGTAGGTAGGTAGATAGGTAGGTACGTAGCAAGGGAGGTAGGTACGCAGGTAGGTAGGTACATAGGTAGGTAGGTAGGTAAGTAGGTAGGTAAGTAGATAGGTAGGTAGGTTCTGGTAGACAGACAGACAGACAGACAGACAGACAGACGGTAATGGATGGATGGATGGATGGATATACATAGATTTGGTAAATTATGATGTATGCCTGGGCGAAAGGGTGAATGGATGGATGAATGGATGGATGGATGGCTGAATGGACTGACAACCAGAAAGACAAACAGATACAAGAATGGATGAATAAATAAATAAATCGGTGGATGGACGGACGAGCATACACACGCAAGGGAAAAAGAACCACTGCATGAGCCATGACATCATCACATAGGCTTACACCAGTTTGGCACAACTTCACATGTCTATAAGAGGACTCTGCATGAGGAAGAGGGATGTGGAGGAGGCAGTATATATTATAATGGGAAGCACGTTTTGTCCGTGAGGAAATCTCTCGTAGACTAAATGTATGTCCCATGTAACAATAACATTGTACCCTTCTAGGATCTAAACTGACGTGCTAGCAAAACGGAGGGAGGAAGAAACGTGCGCCGGGACTCGCATTCGAGAAGGCAGTTCTAATTTAAGAGACCTCAACAGCACTAAGGCCCTAACTACATAACCTCGAAACTTATGGTCCAGCCAGGCAGTCCCTCTGTCTCTGATAACTAGTAGCTGCTGATGCTTGACTTGCCATACTTTTGCATTCTCAGGAAAGCCTGATATGGAGGATCGGAAGAGGATGGAAAGTACTTCCGGTTCAGAATGGATCTTAGGTCGTAAATGTAAGTGGGTTAGATATTACATTGTACTCTCTTTGGTGAGACATAGCAGGTAAAAGGCAATGCTCAATGAATGCTTGAAATAGTTTGCTATTCACAGTTTTCGTGACTCTCCACTGGGGCACAGTCATTTTGACCCCCATTACATCCGCCACAGTGATCAAAATGTAAACGCTATCACGAGCCGCACTCTATAATGAAGAAGGTTTTGATATTAGAGGCAACACTGTTGTCTTGTGGACCGTTCAAACAACAGAAAGACGATAATTTTACTTGCGAATGGATAGGTGTCCAAAACTTGTGAAACTCTACGGAGATTGTGTCTGTCCTTCCCCTTCCCTCCATTCCCTAACGTTTAACCCTTCATGCTTTACCCAGAGATGAAGAAAATGTGGCGAAGGTGGAAGGCCTCCATACATTGAAAGACCTTCCAAAGCTGCCACGTTAAGCAGCATAGAATATAATAACAGCAGAGCACGGATAATATGTACACCTTGGGACCGACCGATAGCGTACGTAGAAAAACCGCATCTACCATACACGTACTCTTACAGAAGGAAAAATGGGGACAAAAAATACTGTACTCCGTATCCATGTTTACCTACTAAGTGTGTTCGTATTAAGTGTGCTTTATTGTATAACGATAAATATTCTGTGGTGCGCATGGAGTAATAATATATGGACGGCAGGGGTCACTTCGGCCTCCGGAATTAAAATCAAGGGGCATTAATTCGAGAAAATGATTACTACTCTTACAAGACTTCATTACAGTTCTTCGTATTACAGTATATTGTTTTTTTCCAGTCTCTACTGATGCTGAGCATAAAAAATATCGATATTTAGATAAGAAAAAAAGAAATCAGCTCATCGCTAGGCCGGGAAGTTTCTCCATCCCAGATAACATACCATCCGACAAGAAGCACTTAGCTCAGAAGACACACGTGCGCTCTTGGAACACGCCACTCATAATTATAACATACCTTTCCCGCGCTAGCACATCCTGTATCTAGATCTAATTCTATGCAGCTTATTTTATTGTTCATAAATTCTCTCTCCATCTTTCCCCTCCTTCCTGCGGCGTTCTTCTCTTCTTATTTTCACACATGTACTTCATCCTTACTCATACCGTGTTTTTTTCCCTTCCTTACTGGTCTGCGTTTGATTGCTCTGCTGATGTTGCCCTAGCAGTCTTCTATCAAGAAAACGTTTTCCACAACCACAAGACGAATACTATCACTACCATCATAGTCTCTCCCACTACCGCCACTGCAACTACTGCCATCATCACAAAGACGATAACGACGATGACGACACCGCCACTACTACCACCAACACTACTACCACCACCACACTCACCAAACTGGTACTACGACCGTTGCAACTAACATCATCACTGCTATCACAATAACTATCACAAAGCACCACCACCATAGACACCCTTGCGCTGAACTGTCTTTTCTTTCGCATACATGTACCAAAGCGCACCAGTCTAATCGTCATTTTTCGCATTCCTTGGACATTTTCTACCATTGTCATTCTCTTCATGCATTTGGCCGAGACATGCCAATCTGGCATACATATCTGCCGGCCTGGAAGTGGAAGAGACGCGCCTGAACCAGCTGATAGTGCCATTCACTGCCAGTTTTCTTGCAGCAATGTTTAGAAAGCCACAGAATTAATGTAAGTAGCTTTAATATTTGACATGTTATAATTTTTTTTAAAAGTACTCTGTCAAGCTCGACGCCTCTGCGACGGGGCCTCCCAAGGGAGTCAGTAGCATCACCACTCTCTCTGAAACCAAAGGTTACTGTTATTCAAAGCAAACCACGTCTTGGTAAGACAGTGAGAGAGATAGATTAGATCCGACAGGAGGGTAGTGACGGTCCTGGTTAGAGGTCTGTTGCTCACACCGTGTATCTGCCTAGATTTTTTTCCCCCTTGCTCTTATCCTTCATCGTGAGCTTGGATAGTTCACCTGAACCTTATAATTCCCACAGGCTTGCCTTTCACTCAGAACCCTGATAGAAACTTCCGTAAATACAGTTAGGTATGCTTGATTTTAACTTTGAAACCTTCCAGGCTTCGGTGGTACTTTCGTGCATTTTTGGTTTTTTTTT
Organism: Ellobium chinense; assembly: GCA_033807755.1. Classification (NCBI taxonomy): domain Eukaryota; kingdom Metazoa; phylum Mollusca; class Gastropoda; order Ellobiida; family Ellobiidae; genus Ellobium; species Ellobium chinense. Next base: position 2,165,434 of record JAWQUT010000080.1, on the reverse strand, counting down.
TTAAATTTCAAAATATCTCTAAAACGTGATATCTCAGAACATTGGTGCTTTATAATATTTTCTCCGTGTTTCTTTTCAGCAACACACTGATACCTTTGGTTTTGTTTCATTCGAGCTTACACACAAGTAAACAACCTTACTTTTTAATAGCTTTCAGAGGGCTTCGTGCCTACTTAAGTTACCCATACTCTCCGTACGAAAACTCTTTAGGCAGTTTCTGTGGGTAAGAAAAGGACTCATATTATTTTCACATTGAGTCTGGCGATTTATCGACACCTCTTCCGTGAGGCATTCGTGCGTACTGATTTATCCATCTTACTCTTAGATAACACCACAAGGCGTGTGGGTATAATAATGATCAACAAATTCTTCCAAAGATAGCGAATAATGAATCCCTGGGAGGATTGAACTGAATGTAGGTCTAGTCTATGTGAGCGAAAAAAAGGGGAAGCAAAATCCATCTTCTACTATAATGGTAGACTTACTTAGATCTCCGTGGAGAATGATCTTGTCAGCTAAGCTAATTGTTACAGCCACCCACTCAGGATCAAAATTATTGTAAATGCCGTAGGAAAGCATTTCAGTATTATTATTTCCTCAATCTGTCCGTCTGTGAAATACTTGGCTGTAGGCAGCGGAAGAAATTGTCCGAATGCAAGTCCCCGTGAATTGGCAGCGGCACTGTATGCTCTCCATAGAAATGAGAATGATATTGAGTGATCTAGTCCGCTTGGGCAATTATAACGTGAAGTTGTATGAACAGACATTGCCTCGACACGAGGCTTACAAATTTATTGTTATTAATCCTGTGACTACAGTATTTTCAGTATTCAGCTCGGTTGTATTGGCTGAAGGCTAAAGTTAACCCGTGTTTTTGTGATTAAGTGTAGACCCTCCTATCCCAGTCATTTCCAGTATGAATTTAAAAGCTTCCCCTTTTAAAACCATGATGGGGCGAATAAGAAATTAATCAACCAGAGACAAAATGGGCCTCGCTCATAACAAACGTAAAACAGACACTCAAACGCAGCATTATCATGAAACGGCCACTAATAATAAATAAGAAAGTACAGGAATAACAGCAGAGCCTTCTTAAGTATGAAATACAGTGAGTTTCCTTCATGAACCCTTCACATTCTGCTGTTTATCTCTCAGTGTTAGCCATAATTACTTTTCTGCACTAAGTTGGGTTTTTTTTCACCTTAGGTCTCTTGTTTTAGCTTCCCCTCGCTTCTCATGTCCTTTCTCTTTCCCGTACCTTCTTTTATTTCTCCTTTCCTTTTCTTCCTTTTACCTCAGTCTTTTCTCTCTTCTCTTCTCTTCTCTTCTCTTCTCTTCTCTTCTCTTCTCTTCTCTTCTCTTCTCTTCTCTTTTCTCTTCTCTTCTCTTCTCTTCTCTTCTCTTCTCTCCTCCCGTCTCGTCTCGTCTCTTCTCTTCTCTTCTCTTCTCTTCTCTTCTCTTCTCTTCTCTTCTCTTCTCTTCTCTCTTCTCTTTTCTCTTCTCTTCTCTCTTCTCTTCTCTTTTCTTCTCTTCTCTTCTCTTCTCTTCTCTTCTCTTCTCTCTTCTCTTTTCTCTTCTCTTCTCTTTTCTCTTCTCTTCTCTTCTCTTCTCTTCTCTTCTCTTCTCTTCTCTTCTCTTCTTCTTCTCATCTCTTGTCTTCTCTTGCTCTCCTCCCCTCTGTTCAAAATTGCACACGAGAATATCTACCTGGCCCTTAAAATAACAAAAAAGAAGAAAACCTCTCTATTTCCCACCGGTCTAATATACCTCACGTTCCACTGCTCACTTGATACTGTGATTACAAAACAAGGAAACTCTTCAAGTAACGAGAAGTTTGTTTGTTGTTTGTCAAGAATTCTCAGGCAGAGCCACATCTCCTTTCATCTTCACTTAGTCCAGTTCTTCAGGCTGGCTGCAGAAAGAGACATGGTTTTCAAGAACTCTCTCACATAGTTATTTTGTGAAGGGCTCCTCATGATAAAGAGCATTATACACCTATAGGAATGTGGGAGGTCGTGGCAAAAGAGACCAGATACGAAGCATATTTTTTTTTCGGCACGTTCATTCTACATTCGCTTAAGTCATTTTTTTGGATGATGATTTTTAGTTGTATATTATTATATTATTATGATCTTTCAGTTATCAACTCCTTTCTCCTATTAGAACAAATGTAGCGTTTTGACTCATTATGATAGCCCAATTTTACAAGCTAAACTACATTTGCCTCATTGTTTTGCGTAGACCNCTTCTCTTCTCTTCTCTTCTCTTCTCTTCTCTTCTCTTCTCTTCTCTTCTCTTCTCTTCTCTTCTCTTCTCTTCTCATCTCATCTCTTCTCTTCTCTTGCTCTCCTCCCCTCTATTCAAAATTGCACACGAGAATATCTACCTGGCCCTTAAAATAACAAAAAAGAAGAAAACTCCTCCATTTCCCACCGGTCTAATATACCTCACGTTCCACTGCTCACTTGATACTGTGATTACAAAACAAGGAAACTCTTCAGTAAACGAGAAGTTTGTTTGTTGTTTGTCAAGAATTCTCAGGCATAGCCACATCTCCTTTCATCTTCACTTAGTCCAGTTCTTACAGGCCGGCTGCAGAAAGAGACATGGTTTTCAAGAACTCTCTTACACAGTTATTTTGTGAAGGGCCCCACATGACAAAGAGCATTATACACCTATAGGAATGTGGGAGGTCGTGGCAAAAGAGACCAGACACAAAGCATATTTTTTTTTTGGCACGTTCATTCTACATTCGCTTAAGTCATTTTTTGGATGATGATTTTTAGTTGTATATATTATTATGAACTTTCAATTATGAACTCCTTTTTCCTATTAGAACAAATGTAGCGTTTTGACTCATTATGATATCCCAATTTTACAAGCTAAACGACATTTGCCTCATTGTTTTGCGTTGACCAATAGGTTGAGAAAATTTGCATGTATACTAAATAATATTGCGTGTGCTCCTACTGCTCACAGCGAAAGTAAGCCGACTATGCTAAACAATGAAGATAATGGTAACGCGTTTTGTCACGAAGCCCTTCACATTCACTCCTCTTCATCTTGTCTTGGCTCGTTCCCATAGAAGTGAGAAATATGAGGGCTGGCGGCGAGATTTATTATAAGTTATAAAAATATGTATGTTTTGAAGGCTTGAAAAAAAACAAAACACCAATGTTGTTCGACGTAGGTGTTATCCTATTACATCTCATTGATTCAAAATAAAACTGAGCTAATGGCACATGGTTTGTTTCTTTTTTGGATGTTATGAGATCGTGAATCAAGCCATAATATATAAAACGATGTACATGTACACTGTACAGTCCATCCGTTTAATGACAATCCTTACTGAGCAGAGAGAAAGACACAATCAAATGGAACTGCGATTAGCCATTGACTTCCATCTATAGAAACACAGTATTCTGTTACAAGTCAAATGTTGGGAATGAGTTCATTAATATCAGGCAGACTGTACTATACTAATGAAGAGCAATAATCCTTAAATTATTGCCCTTTATCTCAAAAGTGTTCAAATTGGATTTGTCCACTTTAGGAAAATCATTCTTGAATCGGGCCATTCTTATTGAAGAGAGACGGGAGGTGAAATAGATTAATTTATATATAGTTGTGAAGCTTTTTACTTATGCAGCTGAGTTCAGTATTGACTAAATACAAGAGAAAAAGAATGAACTGATAAGCTGTAGAGTTTGGGATGCCTTACCCCATGGCCAAAGTGCTGGACATCTACGCTCCTCCCTCTCCTCCCCAGCTAACTTCTTTGGCTCATCCCACTCAAGAAACATAACTCCCGGTACTAATGGCATAGCATGCCTCTGGTCTGACTGGGAATAACGTCTAAGCCAAACCTGGTTCTTGTTATGTACGGTACTGTTCGGGTTAAGTGTTGACAAGGAAACAGCGTGGATACAGCGCAGATTTGCGAGTCTTTACAAGAGGTGCCCAGGACCCGCTTTAATTATACAAAACGATTTCTTTTATCTAGAAATACTAATGTCAGCATCGGTTATAGAACTCTGTATTTTCCAAGAGCCTTTTGAATGTGAGGCAAATTGTTGAAATATCCCGAGGAGAATGATAGATCTGCTTTAGAGGGACAGAGGTGGATATTTACTTTACAGCCATAAAAAGCCACATTATTGTTGTCCAAACTTTAAACCGAGTACATTTTCCTTTTGCGTGACCATTTATGAGAAAACATCGCTGGAAACTCCGGATTTTCACCCTATGTACGCCACCATTATAGGACGGTCACACTCTGGCTTTTAGAGTAGGAAAGCCGGCGTCTAGTCTTCTCGGATAAGGACGACAAACTAGGAGGTCCCGTGTGCACGTTGCGCACGTTAAAAATCACTTGGCAGTTTAAAAATCGTAAAAGAGTAGGCCTAGCGGCCGCTGTCCGGCCAAAATTGATAGGAAAATTCTACTAAAAAACGTTCACAGTAACCATGATTGCGTAATATAGCCGTAATCGTGCTGACACGCCGTAAAACACAAACTCAATCAATCAATCAACTCATGCTGCGTGACGTCATAAACGAAAAAAGCTGGCAGACAATAGGTGCAGACGCATGCGCGCACTGTCTGGACCCACCGTCTGCTCGCCTATCTCTTTGACCTAAGAACGTAAGACATGACACTGACACTAACTTATGAGTCCATGATGGCGACGTCAACGGAAAGGCAAAACGATGCATTTGCGAGACATGCAAAAGGATAACGAAATGCAATGCCATCGAAATATTTGGAAGAAAATCATCCTACAACAGTCTTTCAAAGGAAGGTGAAAAATACAAAACTTTATTTTTTATACGGATAATGCCTTTTAGCATATACGTCTTTGTGTATTTGAAACCATTTTACGTAAGACACGACACCGCACTAACTTTTGAGGTCCTGAAGGCGACGTCAACGTAATAGCAAAACGATGCAATAATAGCGGAAAGATCAACCTACCCCATAGAATGAGATGAATGACACACAAAGGATATAACGTCACATTCACGAGCGAGATTTATAAAGTGTTTGGACAGATGCACTGCCAATAATTCGTTTTCTGAGGGTTAACGCAGGGCATTAACTCTCGCGATATCATGGGCTGATATAAAGCGTTGGCGTAGCAATTTACAACCACGGGTGGAGTGTGGAGATACAGTTACCTCAGAGGGGAAGAGTAAAATAACGGGTAATGACGACAAAACAAGGTGAGAAAATGTGGGGCAAAGGTAGGGGCAGATTCAAATGGGATTTTGGGAGGGGACAAGCTCCTTTTAATGGGGAGAAAGAGCGAAAGGAATTGAGAGAGGGAGAGAGAGAGAGAGAGAGAAAGCAAGAGAGAGAGAGAGAGGGGGAG
>JAWQUT010000080.1:2094233-2120751 GCA_033807755.1 Ellobium chinense | reverse complement strand
AGGGGGGGTGGGAGATGGAAGCGGAAGGAGAAATGCACAGTGGGGGTTCATGCTGAGAGCAAGGGCGTAATAAATTAGAGAGAGAGAGAGAGAAGGAGAGAGAGAGAGAGGGAGAGGATGAGAGGCCAAGCAATTAGAGCACTTGTGCTCCAGGGCATGATGTCAGTTTTGGGAGGTGGATCATGGAATGCCACTTAGCAAAAGTTGTTTGAGGAGAAAAAGATTGGCTTTCGACGCCCACGCAGAGAGTGAGAGAGTGAATGAGAGAAAGAGAGACAAAATGAGATAGGCATGGAGAGGAGAGACAGAAGTGAGAAAGATAGTCAATGGGAATGGGTGGAAATTTGAAGATGTTTTGCGGGTTGAAAGAGAGAGAGAAAGAGAGAGAGAGAGAGAGAGAGAGAGAGAGAGAGAGGGGGGGATTTGTAAATGCGTCGATGGAGATGTGTGGAACGTACCTTTAGAAGTATTTTGTGGGTTGGGGAAGGGAGGGGAGTAAGCTGGCTTCCAACGCTCCCTCAAAGCTAGAAAAGATAGAAACAAAGGAAGTTACAAAGCCCGAAAGGTAACAAAGAATAAAATAATGTAAGTTAATGAGTGTGAGTGTGTGCATGAATGTGTGTCTGTGGGTGTGTGCCGAGGTGTATGGGTGTATAAATATATATCTCTGTTTGTGTGGGTGTGTGATATATGTGTGGTTGGGCGTAGATGTGTGCACGCAAGACTCAAGAAATATCTCAAAAGAGCGTTACATCTGAAGAGACAAACCCCAATTCTACAGCAATGAGAGTTTGTCAATCAGCGCGTTAGAGATACAGATCTGGAGATTATGCGCGAGAAAACACGAGAATAATATGAGGTAACAAAGAAACACTGTAAGAACGCCTGCTGTATGAGGCATAACTTTCAAAGCGTCTGTTTACAAATTTAAACAAAAAAACACAAGCAAATAAGAAACCTCATTTGAAAATTTAATTTGTTTAAACGGAATAACACCCGGCTTTTCTTATTTTTGATCCCCCCGGCCATTTTTAAAAACTCTGTGAGGAGGCAGCGTGACGTAAGATTTATTAAACTCCCATACTACGTCGCTTTACCTCGGGGGTGGGAGAGAGAAATGAAAAACAAGGACCGAGTTTTCAGGCGGAGGAATCCAGAAATATATTCACACCTGGGCGTAGATACTTGAGCAGTCGGTTTCGTGAAAAGGATTCAGTATGTCATAGACATTTACAGGGGAATACTGCGTCAGAGAGTCGAGGTCTTAAAGACACGAAACTCGCACTTTGAGTGCAAGATGGACCAGATGGATTATTACGGTAGGCTATTATGCGAGGATTTACAGTGAAATTCCTTAGTGTCTAGAAACCTGTTTGTTGTTGGTGTGTGCCAGTGTATTAATTGTGCGCGCTACTAGCCGAGACCAGGTGTACATACTTGGGATAGTTTGGCCGTATTTGCAGCATAGATAGTTAATTCTAGGCTTTATTATCACCACCTTTGTTGACTAGCTACCAGTGAATTATTATTTCTTTCAGAGAATGTGCATTTTCTGGTTTAATCCCACTACTGCCATACCCGAAGATCTTTACCAGCTAGGTATGGATTTATTTACGGTTATATGTCGTATCTACAGATGCCGGAGTCAGGTGTAGATGTCTAAATGTCTTAAGTCAGATAAACCCTAGCGAAATTTAATCCTTATTCTAATCATTAACCTAATTGCTACTTGGGAAGGGTACTTTCCGATAAGCTGTGTATTATTTGGTAGTGCGTCTCATGAAATAACTAAAATAGAGAATTTTTTTTAAAAAAAAGAAGTTTGGATCTCTTACGATAGGCATGCGCGTGGCATTTCCTGACATTACAATCATGGTACATGTAACGTATTAGATATGGAATTCCCATCTGATTTCTATTGTCTAACATGCAATGTGGTCTTAATTCTAGTGTGTAACGTTAAATGTGGCCGTGATATCAGAAATGCCTTACGTGCATGCCTACCATTATTTGCCAAGAACGATCCGTAGAAGATCTGAACGAGGCACTAAAATTGCTGTAATATAAAATACGTATTTACAGTGTAGGAGTAAGTATATCGAACTTATGTTCTCGATAAACCAAAAGAGTCTTGAAACGTTCAAATTCTCCGGCTGTGATTGTCTTACAATCTATACCAAAGTTTACACACAAACTAAACAACAAGTTTAACAAGTTTATTACTTTATAAGCTTAGGTATATAACAAAAAAATACAATAAACAATGAACAATGAACACAAATTACAGTGTTTGAAATGTGGTCCTGAAAATAAAGTTCATAAGGTCTCATTGTATTATGAGGCCAGGTACCAGTGAGATGACATCTCTGTTACATAGATCCCTTCTCCTTAAGTCATTCGTTGCTTGCGAAGTGCTGTCAACTCTGCTTAATCGCAATTCATCGAGAGCATGAAAAAAGTCGCAATTGAAAGGACGTGTGATTATCAAGTGACTTTTGTATAAAAATTTAGCATTTTATTAAGTGAGAGTTTTGTGATTAACTGGAAGTTGGGATTATCCGAAATGGGACTAAGCGGGATCGACTTTATTGTCTCCTTTGTCTGTTAAATTGTTATATTGCTGACACTCTTAGTAATATTAAAAGTTCTCTGCCAGCTTACAATATATCATAGACCTAGCTAAGCAGATAGACTACGTAATAAACTCGGATGCCATGTGTAGACATATAAGTTGGTGATTTTTTTATTATATGTTTAGTCTTTCCTTGATGGTGTTATGACACGTATTTGTAACAATGAATCCGATTATTGTCCCGTGAATTGTTCCATAGACATGGGCGTACTTTTGTTCCTGAAAGTCTAGCCCCTGTACCTGAAGTTGTTTATCAAACAAGTTTGCCCAGAGCAAAAAACGTGCTACAAATAACTCCAGGAGGCTGCAACGTTTGTGTAAAGTTTTTTTCCCCCCATTCTTCAGCCCAACAATAGTAGGGAGGAAGCTGTTTTGGATTAAGACGTGAGCAAAGCCAGAATGCTGCCTTCTTCTTCTCTCTGCGTGCTCGATAGTAAGGTGAACTATTCTGCTGCCAATAACAAAACAAAAGCAAAAAAAAAAAAACACAAAACTTAAAGATTTCGAGAGGTTCTTGAAAGAAGAGTGCATCTTGCAGATCGTATGTTAGTCTGTTTCTTAAAGACTTTGGCAATTTACAGGTAAACATAATCTTACAGTCAAGTGGTTGTTCAAATAAAAACGAGGGCTATCAACCTTGGGGGTGTACAGTATGGACTGAGACCCCAGTCATTTCCACTATAAGATGAGAACCCACATGTCCGGACGTATCAAAGTAATACTAATAATAATGATAATGATAATGATAATAATTGTGAAGTTATTCCTATCCAGACTAATGCTCATACACGTAACTTCACACTGTTATTTCCCCAGCAGGTGTGATCATTCTACGCTTTCTCAACTCCTTGAGGAGTATACAGTGCCGCTGTTATTTACAGGCACTGATCACTAACATTCTGACAGTAAAGTCTTTCTCTGCCCATAGCCTATTCACATAAGTTAACATAATATTATTCTCTCAGCAGACTAATTCCCTTCAGTGACTTTCTCAATTTCCCAGAAAGCATTAACTATCTCTGCCATTTCAACAAGCACTGGACTTTAGCATTCAGACAATAAATTTCACTGGCTTTAGTCAAGTACCCATTTTACAGTCAGGCGCTGAGAAAAATGTAAATGAATACCAATGACACGCTGGTCATCCATCCGAATAAATCTTAATTTAGGAGGATCAACTAGTAGTGTAATATCTATTCAAGACAACCGTTAGAACTAACAAGATTAAACCGAAAGCACCACTAAAACGAAAGGAAACAAGATCCCCTTTTATTATACGCTATTCTAGGCTTCTCTGTCTCAACCGAAAATCTGATTAAACCAAACACAAGTCTGGTTCAGCGAATTTCGTTTTAATCTATCATACTCGCGGTTGCTGTGATATGTTTCTGTCTTGTGGGGAAAGGATATGATTGAGGGGAGCAGGGAGATTCGTGGATCTGGGAAACCTCCAAACCTAACAATAGCACAGCCAATCTATGTACATGCCCAGATGGGACAAACTAAACAACGTCAAAGGGCCACATAGGTTTAATAAGACCAAATGGGGTTGTTTTTTTTTTTTTGTAACATCTATGTGGCAATACATGTGTACAGAGTGTAGTATGCTTGGGTGTGTGAGCTGAATATTATATGGTCTTATTTACTTCTCTATGTAAAGCGCTCAGAGTCTGTATTTACAGAGATGAGCGCTATATAAAAGCTTTGTATTATTATTATTATTATTATTAATACATCTATTTTAAGGACAGAAATTAAAGTTCGAATAGGCCACATCAGAGGTGCCCGCAAATATCTCAGAGAATAGAAGTAGAGAAAGAAACATGATCAGGTCATTTTGTTAATCAGAAAGATATAATAGAACTTGGATATTAAATATGCCCTTTGTGCTTGACACAAATATACTAATTATTGAGGTATACCTAATATCGAGATCCACCTCAATAACGAAATTATCGAATAACTACCAACCAAAAGTGTAAAATTCATATACAAGGTATACTTCTTAATATTGAATTTCATTGTAAGAATGACGACTCATGCCTGGAGATCTGAGATGACGTCATTCTAGTGTACGCTTTATCAGAAAGCCCAAAATACTTCTAGGTATATTTTCAGGTGGTATAAGTGGGCGGGAGTGTTGTTGTTAGGTTTTGGGTTTTTTTTAAGTTGGAGGGGAAGGGGAAGGGGAAGGGGAAGGGGGTGATTAATAAAGTTATTACTTGCATGGCTAATATCTGAGTAACTTAGACTACCTAGAGACAAGGCTTTTGGCCTGGCTTTAAGATTGAGAGTGTTCAAGTTTTAAGGTTGATGACATTCCTGAGTCTGTCTGACCTACACCTGTTCCTTAAGCACGGAGTAAAGAGGCACTGAACAGTTTCAAGTGAAACAGGGGAAGGAAGAAAAAAAAATACCGACCGGTACAGACAATTTTCTCTGTTTTTCCCTTTTGTTGCGCCTTCCCTTTGTATCCATAGCTAATTCTTTAAAAAAAAAAGGAAAAAACGCCACCTGGCGCAGGAACTATTCCCGGTAGCTTTGTTTTCAACAACAACAACAACAACAACAACAACAACAACAACAACAACAACAACAACAACAGCAACAACAACAACAACAACAACAACAACAACAGTAACAACAATAGTAACAACAACATAACAACACTGACAACAACAGCAACAACAACAGTAACAATAACACAACAACAACGATAAAAAAAATAACAACAACAACAACAACAGCAGCAAAACAACAACAAGAAACAAAGACAGCAGCAGCAGACATGGCAGCAACAACAACAAAATATGAAAGAAATGCCTTAGGCAACAGTAACTTCTCTATAAATATAATTTATTATTCAAAGACAGAGGAGTGGAGCAAGATAGCTACAAACACGGGAAAACATCTCGGCTTCTGTTTTTCGAAGAAAAAGATAAAATAGATCTACCTCCTCAGAGAGAAAACTTTTTCTGTTGCTGTTTTTCTCGCAGAACTTCAAAATAACAGTTCTGACTTTTAAAAGTGGCGAGGCGGCTTTAAAAATTGTTATGCTTTATGAAAATAACGAGCGCCATTCTTTTTCGACCAGGTAACCAGTCTAGTCTAGCTAGGTTCATGTGCCCTTCAGTGGTGGAATGGCATATAATGTTATATTTTTCTTGACACAAATCTAGTTTTCCATCTCTGTATATCTCCCTCTTTCGCAGTGGTAGTGGCTGATCCAATGTCTTGGTGGGGCTAAAATGCCTGTTTCCTTTACAAAGAAGAAAAANTCCATCTCTGTATATCTCCCTCTTTCGCAGTGGTAGTGGCTGATCCAATGTCTTGGTGGGGCTAAAATGCCTGTTTCCTTTACAAAGAAGGAAAGAGATAGAGAGAGAGAGAGAGAGAGAGAGAGAGAGAGAGAGAGAGAGAGAGAGGAGGGTTTATAGGAAGATGATTGTTGAGAGGATGAATTAATTTGTAGGCTGCAATGTTTTAAGCGGTCAAAGTCTGCCATGAGAATAAGCTCTGTATGAAAGTAAATAATAATAATAATAATAATAATTATTATTATTAAAATTAGTCATGAAACAAATAATGGCTCCCTCAATAGAAACACTCAGACCATTAGGAAACTCTACATAGAGGAAAATGGTTGCATGCCAGATATCATGGAAGCATTTGGCTTTGCGATGAAATGCACTGAGGATATATGCTTCCTTACACTGTGCTTAATGAACAAGTCTGGTGCAGGCCAGACTGCACGCGGTGAGTGTTCCAGTTTCTTGGTGGGACTGCTATCTTTAGTCTTTGGGATAAAAAGGATAAACCTATCATCATAATCTTCCGGTCCACGCCCCTGATGGTGGAGCTTAGCCTCACCAGCCCTTAATGTCGCACCGCCAATGCTCTCTCATGATTTGTTGTTGTTATTGCAGAGTTCAAGGAGGCTTTCAGCCTTTTTGACAAAGATGGCGACGGTACTATCACAACCAAGGAGTTGGGCACAGTCATGCGTTCTTTGGGTCAAAATCCTACAGAAGCAGAATTACAAGACATGATCAACGAAGTCGATGCTGATGGTGAGCATATTGTAGGCTGTGTTGTTTGGCTGGAGTCATCATCATGATCCATCATCATCATCATGATCATCATCATCATGGACACAATATTGGGTATTCGATTTATTACCACAACCAGTGGATGTAATCCTTCTTCAAGTAACCTTGCCTTAGGGGGTACTAAGATTGGCGGGGGAATATCATCATCATCATCCTCGCCCTCCTCCTCCTCATCATCATCGTTATCATCATCATCGTCGTCGTCAATGTGGTCATCGTTGTCTTTGTCATTTTCATTTATACCAAATCTTCATCTTCTTTATTAAATAGTGCGAGGTGGATATCAGCATATGCTCGTATTGCATAAGATCTAAGTATGTGTTTGATCCGATCAGAACCTGAAAGACAACGGTCAAAATTTCGAAATCTCAAAACAATTAGAATATATTTTTACTTTACAAACTACTAAAACCATTTCTTGAACTCAGTGAAGATGAAGGTGAATATACACCCCTTTTATCTTAGACCAGCTAAAAGACCACTAAAACCAAGGCCTTGTTTGTTTGGTCTCTGCGGTCTTGCAAAGGGGGCCATCCATGTATTCTGTGAGTGATACTCAGCAAAGGAAGTGTCAGGATTACGTTTTTGGTTAGTGCGCGCGAGTCACAGTGAGGAAGGGTGCACAGTGCACACCCACTAGAGGCTTATTAGAAAATGCAACATCCTTTGCCATCACAGGAAGAGAAAGCTTGGCAACGTGGTGGAAACCTTCTAGTGTTTCAAATTTGTTAGTGGAACGTTTTTTTCAATGGTCTTGTGTCGGAGGAGGATGTGGCAAGAATCAGCGATGTATGTATGCTACGAATGAAGCAAAGTAATAAGTACAGCAAACACCATTAATTTGCAAGTCAGTGCATTTTTTTATGTCTCTTCCGCAATAGTCCAGCCATCTTGGCTTGCCTGCAGACTGAAACTTCATTTGCTAAGGAAGGNGAAGGGGGGTGGCTTGCCCTTTCGGGACGCCGTAAGGATCAAAGTGACGCTACCTTAACAGAGTGATAGAACATCATCTTTTGTGTACATGGCTACGTACAGATCTCCTGCACATTCTCTCGACTAGCCCATCTCTCTCATGCTTTATGTTATAGACTATTTTGGGAAACCAGAGTTTTAGCATGATAATTCCATGTCATTTTAAACACTGTCCAGTCTTAAATGAGCCAATTAAAATTTACAGACATTGCGTGTTTCAAATTTTCACCTGAGTTTTGACACATTTCAGCATTACACATCTCTTTTTCCAGGTAGGCTGTTAGGGAGTGTATTCGAATATATAAACTTTCTCTCCTGTTATTTCAACAAGGAACGGCTGTAGCATAAACAAAATATGTATGTTGACCGTTTTATCGAGATTGCCGCAAACTACCTCAGGGTTTCCCTGTGCTATGTTATTTTAGCTCTGATCGAATTCCACCTATAGAAATTACCTCGCCGCGGGTATGTGATCTTCAGAGGCACCCTGATCTGTTGATTTAGCATTGTTTTACCAATTGATCTCCTCAGGAAATGGCACCATCGACTTCCCAGAGTTCCTTACCATGATGGCAAGAAAGATCAAAGATACAGACTCCGAAGAAGAGCTCCGCGAAGCATTCCGAGTGTTCGACAAGGACGGCAACGGGTTCATTTCCGCTGCCGAGCTGCGTCACGTGATGACGAATCTGGGCGAGAAGTTGACAGACGAGGAGGTGGATGAGATGATCAGGGAAGCTGATATGGATGGAGATGGTCAGGTCAATTATGAGGGTAAGAACTTTATGCATTTTGTAGACGAACTGCTCATCTGTCCACTTCGAACTCTGTCAGTACGAGCATTTTGGTCTTTCATGGGCCACAGCCTGTAAAACATCGCTCAGATGCAACAATTCCGTAACTCACATATCCAGTAAAGGCATTTACGGGAATGTTGCAGCAATGCGTCAGAAAGAGGGGTTCCATACTGACTAAGTAAATCAAAGGGACACAGGAGTTTCGCGTGAACTTCAATTGTTGAACACTTGGACAAAAAAAGCGAATCTTTTATTGTAGGCCAGTAAGCCGTCCTGATATGACACAGGTACCAAGTGATGTAATTCACAGCTATATAATACAGGTTCACCAGTATGGATTCTGCTGGTAAATCTTTCGGATAAACACAAGGAAAAAATGAAATTGGACTGCTGACCCATCTCATGGCGAGAATCGTGTTCCTGATTATGTCTTTTCTGATTGACAAGGAGGGTTGTATCTCGAAGGCGTGTGATTGTATAGAAAGGGGAGGAGAGAGCACGGTTGTGGCTGTTTACGTGGAACTGATCGTAGGCGAGAAATCTTCACGAAAATCTGATCTTTTCTGGGGCTGTCCCAGAGTGGCATTCAGGTCTACCTGTATATTTTTGTTTCGTTCTGGTTAATTCATCACCCAGTGCTTCATGACGACTTTTCAAAAATTCTTCCACGGTGTGTAAACACTTTTTGTCTCGTGTGTGTAAATGTATGTGCAGCTGCGTGGCAACGTAGATCTAACTTGATTGGAATTGTCCAAATGGCAAAAGCACTCCCTCGTTGACACATGAATTTTTGGTGGTCTCCTGAAATTTTTTGTTGAGAAATTACGTTTTTGAACTGCAAATGAAGCGTCTCTCCACGCCCTGTGCCCACACGAGTGCCTAATTTAATGTGCACGTTGTGAGCATTAATGATAATTGAGAGCTTGGGCTTTAACGATGGGATCTCTTATCATCGTAAGAATTACGGTAGTACACTGGTGCTGAATGCATACACAGTAGTCTTAACATGCAGATTTAAAGTAATTCTTACGATGGCACAAGTTCTCAAACATCTTATTCCGCGTGAAACGGTGGCAATGAATACTGTATTTTCTGGAATTCGTGCATTTTTTTTTTTACAGATATGAAATACAAAACATACTGCACCAATCATTCGCAGTGTTTCTGTTCATTTATCAAAGCATAAATATATAAACCTGGCCTGTATCATCTATCACACTGTGCTCTATATTTACCTTTTCATCTTGATCTTAGCATTTTTATGTTGCATTGTTCTCCATTACATCACTCCCGACCTCGCATATTCATGCCGCAAAAGAAACAAACAAAAAAAAACCCCATTGAAAACGTCTGTCTTATTTCTCCTTTTATCTATTTGCAGAATTCGTTCGGATGATGACAACAAAATGAAGAATGGCTGTTTTTACATGTTTACTGTTATTCGTGTGCATAAGAGACACTTCAGAGGCCAGCATCAGTACGAAAGTGTTGGATACCAAAAGAGGAGCAAACTTTTGAGAAATGCAAGGAATGAATGGCCAACTTCATACTGGATGATGTTTAACAGAGCTTGGAAACCTCATTATCATTAAATTTTGACATTTCAGAAGGCACTGAAATGCGTTATCACTGCCTGAAAGCTGCATTTATATAACACTTCCTATCAAAGCACAGATCTATCTTAGAGAGTCATGGGTGATTTTTTGAAAAGCACATATCCGATCGTTTTTCTTTTCTTTCCCCCTCCTCCAACCCGATTCTGGATACTGTTTGATTGTATAGATTGATGGTCAGCTGTGAATCAATACTGAAAATATGTTATGATTTTCATGGAACCTCCCATCTCGAAAATGATCGTGAACAGTGGCCGTCAGGTGAATTTCAATTACCAGTGGGATGACAGTTCTACTAGTTGTGCATTGCTCATCAGTGAATCAAATAGACTACATTCATCTTGGACTCGCGCCCAGACTTTTCATTAATAGGGGAAGAGGGGATGATTTACACGGTTTCAGTTTTCATTCCTATTGGAACAGAAAATGGATTTCCAAGTTTCCTTTCCAGTTTTAGTTCGTATTCTACCTTCTGACAAAGATAAGAATTGGTTCTCTGTTTTCATCCGCATTTGGTGAGGATTGAGCGTCATGTTACCAAAGCGTCAATAAAACACACCAAAAAAATGCCACAGTAGTGAAAATGAAAGAGCAATTATTCATCGCATGAAACGAGAAACACTGTTGTCTTTGGGACAAGCTGCAAGGCAATCGGTTTTAAAGAAAGTAGTTTGTTAGTTTGAAGATCAATGCTAATGGTCGGTGGAATCATTTTTGTAATCGTGTCAACGCGCTGGTCGTTTCAGTACGAACAAAAATTGGAACTGTGTAAATCCAGATTTCTTTCTATGGAGTTACCATCTTCATGTATCTTGCAGCCTGTTATATTTTGTGCCATTGTGCATGGATAGTAACATGGGTGCGTATGAACCGACTCTGTATGACCGTTAGTGGCTGGCATCTTCATTTATCTACAATTATTAATTTTAATAGTGCCGTGTTTTGCATCGTTTTTGCCTGTTCGTGAACACTGTTAGTGAATGCAGGGTTGTGGATCTGAATGTGGGTTGAAAAGATAACTATGGTTTCTGGATTAGCTGGTATCCGTTGCATCAGGGGAGTCTGTGACGTAACATATTTGTAATTGACATTTCATTAGTTCTATGTCTTATGAATTTTATGTATTTATGCAGTAAAATCTCACGTACTCAAACCTCATGTGCTCGGGAAATCCGCACAATCGTTGTAATGCTCAGTGACCGTAAGCATAATCCATTCGTTAGTTAATGTATTGCGTTAACCACAGTGAACACTACCAAAGTTTTCGGAGTTGTCCGTGGTTAACGCAGTGCGTCAACTAACGTATGGAGTATGCATACGACCACTGGCCTCGAGTCCCTGATTTACCTTTCATGGTAAACATCACCCACAAAATGGAACACCTTTGCAAAGTTGATATTGCGGATTGGTCCGTTGAGATCTGAGTTCGTGATGTTCTAATGTATCCAAATAACAGGCTTAGACTGTCCAAATTTTTTTCAGTGAAACATTAATTAAGTAGTATTAAATGTGCACGTATATTATCTCATTTGCCTACCAATGTGGGGGTGAGGGGGGTTATGAAAGAAATTAATGTCGTTACATGAATGTAGTCTCCACTCCATCCTTTGAGTGACTCATTTGGATTTACACTTGTACTTTGAACCTGTAAATTTAAATGATGCTCCACATGCAATTCCGGTGTTGCGCTATGTATCGCGTGGATCGCTGGCACAAGTTTACATATATTTTACTACAACCACTGTTATCATCCGCACTATTGCGACATCACCGTCACAACCATAAAAATTCATGATGTAAAGATATAAGTCATACATGAAGTTGTAATTTGCGCTTTTTCATTTCATTTTCATTCTGTGACATAACGTAGCAGTTGACATTTCCGAAAATTGCTTTCATAATTTCACCACTCTTACTGCGCAGCGTAAAAATGGATTGTTGTAAGAATCAAAGCGATTTTGGCTGCAAAGGGTTCTATAAACAGCTGTTGACTCAGTCTAGCTATAGATATCGATTAAATTGCTATTTTGGCCTGCGGGAACTTCTGACACTAACTTTATTTTTGTACAAGTCTTTATAACTTACTGACAACATGAACTTCATCCCTCAATTTCTCAAAACACAGCCATCTGTGGGATGGTCCACTCTTGCTCTGATATCGACCATAATGTCATTTCTTAGTTCTTCCAGCTTCGATAATTTGCGAGATGGAATCTAAAGCAACACGGCTGTAAAACAAATTCTCTTGTGTCTAAATACTGCCGCGTCTATACCTCAGGAGATCAAAACTTGAGGCGTTGTACAATATTTCAGGAAAAACAAAATGTCAGGTTTACCTTGCTTGGCTTGCTGAAAATGAATTTTGAAACGAACATGCTTTAATGGGTTAATTGTGTTATGAGAACTGATCCAGTTTTTTTTTTTCAATGAATAGAGTGATATGTCTTCTGAAATTTGTAATTGCTGAATGTTCTCATTCAGCTCATGCTAGCGGAATGCCCTAACACCCATTTCACGACAGGTAACATTCTAAATATTGCAAAGAGGGATTCTGCGGGAGATTCTTTGCTGCGATGTCCATATCGAATACATACCGTATAACAACTTCATGTACTCTGTTTTGGCAAGCGCTTGATGCTGCTATCAGCTCGTTCGAGTTCTCACGTTACAGTCGGGGAGAAGTTCGCGGAAGTAGATATAACCTGCTTACAACAACAAACTCAAATTAGCCGGGAAATAATTTTTGAGTGGGCGAGTGAAGCTTGCCAAATTTTGAATCCATTTGACGCTGCCGACGATTCGTTAAATTGGATTTGCATGTCGCCTCAACGGCAGCAGAAAAGCGCTGAGGCGTTAGAAAGACGTGTTGCCCGGATGCTGGTCAAAGACCTGGTAGTTTTAGGATGTAACTCCGAGATCATGCCTGAAAATGGATAAGACATTCTGCTCTTGGGGAACCCTGGGTAGCGTAGATCTCGAACAAACAGTCTTGCTGCCGTAATCTTGATGTTGATCAGAAGTTGGGCGATTAGTTTGTTGCAGTGTAAATGGTTGTAGCATGTAATCAAAAAATGATCTCTCAAAATTCAACTGATCTAGTCCTAATGTTAGGAGTAAATACTGGGGGAGTCACATGCTGTTAGGAGTCACATATTGGGGGAGTCATATATTGTTAGGAGTCACATACTGGGGGAGTCACATGTTGAGGGAGTCTCTTGTTGTTAGAGGTCACATATTGGGGTTTGTGTAAACAGTACGTTGCACAAAATGACTATAATGATCAAAGTTCAACCAGCTTACTTTGAAGCAACATAGACAGTAAGAGGAGGCTGTCATTCTGACAGTCGCGCAGATGGAACTCTATGTGGAAAGAGAGCAGGCCCCAATACAGTGTTGGATTTTTTGAAACATGTACTGTCTCACTTTTAACGGCTTAACTAGTCAATAATAATTGATTGTCTCATTTAGCAAAGTCGCAGGTTTTTAAGTTTTGAAGATTTCACTGCATACACATAAATTATCGCAATTTAAGTTGAAAATGATTCCGCATGCACTTATCCAACCTTAGGTAGTGAATTCTTCAACGCACCAGAGATCTTTATAGCTGTGGTTAGAAAAAAAGACCAAGACAGATTAAGACTGTAAAGTCATAATCTTCTTAGTTCACAAAATTAACCGGTAAGCAGCAGAATAAAAAGGGGAAAGGGGGTGGGCGGAGGGGGTCCCCGAGAGAATTACTGCGGCGAATGTAAAGTAACGGAAGGGGCAGTCCTTTATTCTGTAGACGGTCCCTCGGAGTATTTAAGCAACGGAAGTGTGAGTCTCTAATTAAGCAAAGAAAGTTGCGACTGATGCGGAAGAGATAGGAAAGAGCGCCCTGACCTGCGAGTGGTGTTTGCTATCCTTATATCTTTGCATACAAACCACCCCCTTGATTCTTGGATTCTTGAATTCTTAAATTCTTGCCACGTCCTGTTCCGACACAAGACCGTTGACAAAAAGTTCCACTAACAAATTTCAAGCCGAAGATAGTGGCTACCATTGTTGTCGAGCTCCTACTCCCGGTGTAACTCGAGAAGTTCATAACTTTCTAATTAATGTCTACATTCTGCCCACTTGCTCACAGGAATGCCTTGTGGACGCAAAATGCGTACGGAATCCCTGCGGCAAAGTGAAAAAAAAAATGTGTCAGCCAATGAAAGCGAATACTCCAAATCACACCAGTCTGTCAAATTTTTCGAAATCACAATTTTTATTCAGACTGACCCATGAAAACATACGTTCCAACTTCTCGGTTTATTTATATAATGCATTATATCCGTGCACTACAGTCTTTGGCTTGAGAGCAGAATAGTTCGTGGAAGATTCCCATAACAAATCTACATGTGGTTTTTATTAGGGGAGAAATGTGTTACGGGCATACCGTCTCCAGCGGAAGTGACCTGTGTAATCAACAAAAGCTGTCCGGACCTGTGTTGCCACTCTGGTCGCATGTTTTTCCCTAACAGCAAGAGTGATTTTATTTCCTAGTTTACCTTACGCACGACGTTGAAGCAAAGTTAGTGAGGGAAAAAATCCTATACAATTTACAGTTAAAAAGTAGAAAGCCAGGTATTTTACTCACTTTACTCCACCTATCACAATATTCCCCAACAACTATCAAAACACTACGTTCCCGAAGGGGGTAAAGCGACTTTTTCATAAGGTCGTATTACCCCCACGGTAGGAGAAAATCTCTACCAGTGGCAACACAGATCCGAATGATGTCTGGACGTCACACTTTGCGGCTACGTGCAATGCATAATTTTTTTTTTTAGATACCTATTTGAGAGCGGGATAATGCATTTTCCTTGTTAATTTGATGGTGTACTACGTTCATTTCTACAGGAAAGGAACATGGGTAGGCTGCGGCAGATTAATAGGTTTTATCTGTTAGAGAAAAAGGTATAGATGCCGGTATGCTCTTTTTTTTTTTCTCTAGAGGGTTTTACGAGCGTTATGTATTTCTCGTCACATAATGATATTTGTTTTATATTCAAATACAAAAAAAAACAAAACAAACCAAAACAATTAACGAGATTAATAACATAGGAAACAAGAACATTTAATTGCAAAATTACAGCTGAGCATGATGTTGAAACTGATATCTTAGAGGAAAGGAATTAAAATTCAATTCAGTATTTTTGTATCCATATGACATCCCATGGTTTGGTCACATTTTGCCGAGCTCTCACTTCCGGTCATAGCAAA
Organism: Ellobium chinense; assembly: GCA_033807755.1. Taxonomy (NCBI): domain Eukaryota; kingdom Metazoa; phylum Mollusca; class Gastropoda; order Ellobiida; family Ellobiidae; genus Ellobium; species Ellobium chinense. The sequence continues at coordinate 2,105,378 of JAWQUT010000080.1, read as the reverse complement.
AAATGCCACATTTCTAACAAAATGTCAAGCAGGTACGCACACCTGACCGCCATGACTAGAACACAGCAACCCCCAAAATCCCCATCATTATTGGATTTGAGCCAGCCGCCATTTTTTTCACGCGGCATTTCAAAAGTAGTTGTTGCATGTTGATATGTTCGAAAACAGGGGAAGCTGCATGAAGACAAATATTTTCTTAATTTGGGGACTGTTTTCGTTACGCCACGAAATACTGTAGCTAGACTTGAATACCTTGCAGGCTTGAATTCTTGTGTTTTGTTCTTAGAGACTTCGTCAATAAGTAAAAAAAAAAAAATCGACAAAGTGTCTAGATCTAGTTCTCTTCGCACTGTCAAAAAGATGCCATGGCGTTTACAAGTCATGAACATGATGATAAGAAAAGTTATGAGGAAAAAGATGTAAGCAGCTCCTAAGCGTCTACACGTATTATAGTTTAACAAGACTAACACCCCATTTGACAAATGGGCACGCAGGCAACGCACCAGCGGCGAAAGAATACCTAGCGCACGGAAAGGCATCTTAGACGAATGCATTAGACTCCGTGAAAAAGTTGGACGATTTGCGAATCGGGCGGATTGAAAAGATCTATGGGATATTGTATTTCGTTGCTACACACATTCTTTTTTTTTAAAAAGGGTAAAAAAAAATAAAGAGGNAGATCTCTTCGCACTGTCAAAAAGATGCATTGGCGTTTACAAGTCATGAACATGATGATAAGAAAGGTTATGAGGAAAAAGATGTAAGCAGCTCCTAAGACTAAGTGTCCACACGTATTATAGTTTAATAACCTTTTACATTTGCTGACGTGTACGATATTGGGGAATATTCATAACGTGAATTCTTACTTGGCGTAGGTTATGAAACACTATCAAGACATAAGATACTCACACCTTAGGCTGTTCGACCTATTTACAGCGTTGACTGGCCCTTGTGTCACATATGTGAAACCGAGAAAAAATTATTTTAACTGCTGCAAAAATGTTGACAGGGATGCTGTTAACTATTTTAATGAAAGCGTCGTTTTCGTTCCGTGGCAAAAAAGTAATGAGGGAAGAGGAAGAAGGGTTGATGCAAACTGGTAACGAAAAGAGAGCGAGTATAACTGTTTGCTTGAAAGGTATGTTGACTTGATAAAATAGTTCCTTTCACTGTCCTAATAGTTCTTTGCCATTGAAACTGTTACAGCACACTCATAGCCGCAGCACCATAGAATACTTTCGCATTTAGTTGTATCACTGCGCTAGAGAAGCAGATACGCAGTTCCACCGCTTAGAACCATGACGTAATAGCTAATATATGATTTATAGAATCGACTGCAATCGGTTAAACAGTGTATGATTTGTAGATTCGATCCTGAATTACAAAGCATGCCTCTTTGATAACCATTCAAAATACTTGTAACACTGGGACTAGTATGTCGTAAAAAAAAATGTACTGCGTTTTCAAATGTCGTAAAATTAAAACGTAGACACTGCGTAACTTCTCAAAGTGGAGTGACAGACTTCTTCCTCTTTCCCCAAGAATGTAGTTCGCTTTAAAGTATGCAGAAAAAGAGGGCGGGTGATTCAACACATGTTGAACGTGTGTTCAGGTTCCCAGTTGTTTTCCTGTTGTTTCCACGTATCTAGGTCAACCGTTTGTTATCTACCACATTGTTTCAAAGCGTTTGAGTATTGCGTTGGTTTTAACATACGATGCATTGTCCTTTCGAATTTCTTATTTATTATCACACTGCTGTTTCCCATACTTTTATTTTTCATTTGTCGGCATGATTGTTTCGTGTTTATGATTTTTTTTTTCCATTTGAATGGCTGTAAGAAGACAAACTGTCATTTGCCTATGATAACCTCAAGCTCTTTTTCGGTCACCTATTTGAAAATATTGAAACATAATTTTGCATACGTTTTTTACCTTGCTGTACGCCCTTTTTCAATAAATTAATTTCTTTGTATCTATTGTCTTTATTGCTGTTAATATTGTTGTTATTGTTGTTGTTGTTGTTGTTGCTGCTATTGTTGTCTTTGTTGCTGCTGCTGCTGCTGCCAATGATGATAATGATGATTATTTTCTGTTCTCTGAAGATGGACATTGCTCTGAAAATTTGGAACTTTTATTAAAGTTTTCATGCCACAATCTTGAAAATTTTTCCTATAGTTCTGAAAATGATGAAGATGATGATGTCGTTGTTGCTGCTACTGACACTGATGTAGTATTGTTTGTTATCAGGACCGTAACCACAACCCGTGCTACCCCTACCAGTGGCTAGGGCCACATCCACTGAAGCGCCAAGGAGAACATTATTGTTCCAGTTGAGATCTCCAAGATCTTCAATGTAGGGAGAGAGAGAGAGTGAGAGAGAGAGAGAGAGAGAGAGAGAGAGAGAGAGAGAGAGAGAGAGAGAGAGAGAAATGCGAAGAGAGATGAGAGATAGATATACTGGCAAAGAGAGGCTGGTGTGAAGCGCGTGATAAGGACACAGTTACAGCTCTGAATCAGATATGCCGGTGTTCGGATTTTGTTATTGTTGTTCAGGTGGACAGCGCTGACTTACCATATTAGCAAGACTAGCAAATGTTACGGACCCCGCACTAAATGCTTGCAACCTGTCTGGTGGTGTGTGAAATCATAGGCCAGCTCACATGTTTAGTGACATTTCCTTGGCTAGGTTTGTAATCGCATCAGAGAAGGCGAGCGTTCGCAATGTGTAATCTACATTACACTCCTCTTCTTCCCCCCNCCCAAAACCAAACCAGAGGAAGAGAGCACCACTGTTAAGAGGAGATGAGTGGAACACATTATTTTTTAGAAAATTTATTCATATTTCTCTCTGTCTCTGTCTCTGTCTCTGTCTCTGTCTCTCTCTCTCTCTCTCTCTCTCTCTCTCTCTCTCGCTCTCTCTTCTTTTACTTACACACGGATTCTAAATCCGTTCCTGATGCTATAGGACCCTCACCAGCCTGATCAACCCTCTGCAGGTGAATGTTACTGAGTTTAGTTTTGTGACAACATGTTTGGGACACGGAGTTACAAACATGAAGAGTGAAAACCTCCACAAATATTTGGAGCAAGAGCACTTGTTTTTACCATTGCTTCTGTTTATTTCAATAACGTTTTGATCACGCTACAGAGATATTTCCTGAAAAACAAAAAGCAGGAAAGGGACGTGGTTTAATGGCCTTTCATACCCCTAATAACTTTCTATGAAAATTATTTATGAAAAAAAAGGAAATAACTTTACTTAAATAACTTTTAAAGTTATTGGACATTGAATTAAGTAAAACTTTTCTCTTTTTTTTACTCAATATAACAACACTGGGTATGCTTGTAGAAAGTTATGTTGTTATGTTGGGAAAACGAGCCAGAAAACCAATTCCTGTCCCAGGCTTTTTCCTTTAGACGACCAGAGTTCTTCTGTCCGGCCACCCGACACACCACTTTCTCTTGTCAACGTCTGTCTCCGCTCTTTTGCTCCAGCCGACGCACCATTCCCTCTTCTTTGCCTCGTTTGCGTTCCTGACGTGTCTGCGATCCGGCCAACCCACGCACCACTTTCTCTTGTTGATGTCCTCTTCAGTCTCACCCTCTTGGGCGGTTCTCTTGCTCCATCCGACGCACCACTCTCGTTTGGCTTTGGGTTCTCTCTGGGCCACATTACGTTTATGCCAGCCTACGCACCATTCTTTCTTGTTGATGTCTCGCTCCAGTTCCTCCTGACTTCTCCTCCGGCTCCAACCAACGCACCAAGAACGTCTGGCCACCTGGGTCTCCACAGTCTCATCCTGGCCAGCTTCCTCTTCGATCTGAAACAACAGCAATGGCAGGATATGTAATCGACCAAAGACTGAGTCAAAGACAGTTTGTACACCAGGTCCAAGACCGTCGGCATCACAGTAGTCGAGGCTTAGGTTATGTATTGCACAGCGGGATGACGGTCAGAAACCCAAGGAGTTTATATGGATGCTAAGCGATGTTGATATGCCTCGGTATGCTGAGACGAATGTCTCCACCGAGACCCCTGAATCCCGCCCCTATTCCCCAGGAGTGGTTGCATGTATGTGTGTGTGTGTGTGTGTGTGTGTGTGTGTGTGTGTGNTGTGTGTGTGTGTGTGTGTGTGTGTGTGTGTGTGTGTGTGTGTGTGTGTGTGTGTGTGTGTGTGTGTGTGTGTGTGTGTGTGTGTGTGTGTGTGGAAACAACCTACTCTTACCAAGAAAATTTATGTACAAAGCAGACCTTATTGGAAAGCCCTTTATTGTCCTCTGCTGCTGAAATATAGGCTAGGCTTAATGTTTCAAATACAGCTAATCAAGTGGTATAATTAACTTAAGGCTTCTCTAAGATATTTGTGAGTAAGGTACATATTAAAGAATAATAAGAAGCAGTCGAAACATTCCTGGTGGATGTAGTCTCAGTTTGTGTAGAAGAAGAAAAAGGAGGTGAAGAATGATAAGGTAGAATGAAAGACAGAAATTTGAAAGCACAGAATAGTAAAGAGTCACTATCTATGGACAATAATTATGAACATGATTGCGTTCATACATGATATATTACGGATATATAAATATCGTGGTCGTATAGCGAAATTTTCACAGTGCGAAGGACCGAGAAAGAATGTATACACTTAAAATACTGTCATTACTTTTCAGGGTCTATATAAGATATTCTAAAAGCCCCATTGGTAATTCATTTTATCTACCCTATGAAGCTAGTAAGTTGTTCAATATAAATGACGCAGCACGATATATTCATTTTATCTGCATTCTTTGACTAATTATTAGAGGAGAGAAATCACAGCCTGCTGGGAGAGATCCGTGAATTATTTTCCGTTTATGAGAGTTGATTTTTGTTGTTGTTGTTGTTGTTGTTGTTGTTGTTGTTGTTGTTGTTGTTGTTGTTGTTCAAGCTCATTGCCGAAGCTTGGATTTGTAAAGAGGCTTGCTTCTTTGGGAAACTCAACAGAATTATTCATTTCGAAATCAGACTATTTTTATCCATACCCATTTTTATTTATTTATTTACAGACAACCCCTTAGGCAGACAGGTAAGGGTGCCCTGTCTGTGTCTATTTACAAATATCATCATGGTAAAATAATAAATATTAGAAGTAAATCAATCAATCATATGTGTTAGAATCAAATATTATAAAATTGCTTTCTTTTGGCCCGAGTTCACCCAGATAAAAAGAAAATGCCACTGTAAAGAGCTCATAAAAATCACATCTCATGTCTCCATATAAAATTAGTAATTTGGAAAATGGGGAGAGTGACATGGACGTTTCAAATTCTTGGGGATTTGTTAAAAGTTCTTTTTGTAAGAAATTAGTCATTTTAACTCGTTCCTCATTTAAAAAGGGGCATAAAAGAACGAAATGGTATATATCCTCGACATCACATCTGCACATTTTACATAATAATATATCAGACTCACTCATACGTTTTTTGTATAACTCTNCCCGGCTGATTCTTGGTATGAGCTTTGTGTCTACCAGAGTGGACGCCATGAAGGTGAAGAGCGTTCTTCATAATAATAGGCTTGCTTCCAAAACAGTATTCTTTGTTTGTAGTAGAGCATTTCAAGGAAGGCCAACTTAGCTTGGGTGATCACCAAGGATAAAAATTGTTTTTCTGCTTGTTTTAGACCAGCATGCTTTGGTAAATCTAAACAAAAGTGCCGTAGGCCAATACAAGCAAAATACAAACATGTTTACAGAGTTTTGCTAAGCCAGAAAAACTCGCCATATTCATAATGTCTACCAAGGTGGACATCCCACTCAACCAGTGATACCTGCCATGTTCATAGTGTCTACTGTGGTAGACAGCACACATTTCATCTCTTATTTCGATGGAAATCAATCATCTGTCCAGATTCAATTGTCTCAAGCATAAACAAACTGATTCTGCAAGCTTTGGAGCAAAAAGGGGGTTCATGTGGTATAGAATAAGGGAGAAACATCGAAAACACTGCCTCCCCTTTTCTAAGCTGGTGAAGCCATTCTTGATCCAAGCTGTGAAAGAAAGTGTTGAAGAGGGGTCGCCCCCTGCTTGGCAGTATAAAAAGTTGGATCACCAAACTATGTTTTGCGAAACAGAACCTACCGATTTTCAAATTGGATAAGTCACAATGTAGCGTGAAAAGTGTGTCCAATGTAGTGGACGCCATGCAACAAAGGGTTAAAAGTTCTTTTTGTAAGAAATTAGTCATTTTAACTCGTTCTTCATTTAAAAAGGGGCATAAAAGAACGAAATGGTATATATCCTCGACATCACATCTGCACATTTCACATAATAATATATCAGACTCACTCATACGTTTTTTGTATAACTCTTGTTCTAGGCCAAGTATGTTTAATCTGGCACGAAACTTTAGGGATTTAAAATAAAAATTAAGACCACTGATAAGATAAGGCTAAAACTGGATATCAAGTTTTATTACTGAATAAAAACGAAGGGAGTCTTTCTTTCCACATTCCGTTAGCCATTCGTTTCGATATGGGGTAAATGTAATTTTCTTATATTTGGTTAAAATATCCGTGCCTGTAATAGAGAAAAAGAGATGCTCTAGTCCAGCTTTCATAAAAATACTACATACATTATTTATATAGGACCAAGATGACACTTTACTTTCTGGAAAAGACTTCATAAGAATATTAAAAATAGTTTTTACAAGTCTTGTTGCTGGCAATGCCCGTAGTTTCAAAATAAGATACTCTTTTACAAGCAAAAAACCGAATATAATTGGTTCGCAACCTAAATCACCGAATCAGATAAAATTTTAACGGTACCGTGAGCACTTACCTTGATCATTTCATTGATGTCTTTCACAGCATCCATCACAGCCACAGCAGCTATCTTGGTAGCCAACAGAGTCTCGTATAAGTTGTCTGTACTGCCTGACTGAAGGATCTCAGTCAGCTTATCAGCCAAGGCTTTCAGGATACGGAATGCTCCTTCCATAGCATGAGCTTCGAACTTCAGGGGATTTTTGATGTCCTTGGCGCCGCTTAGAAGGACTTCAGCAATCTGGTCAAAGACAATCTTGGCTTCATCCTCGGTGACTTTTACGCCAGCGTCGCTGATAATTTGCTTGGCATCATTGGCAATCTCTTCAGCGGCTGTTTCAAGGTAGTCAGCGGGCATACCTTCCCTCACGGTTGTGATGGTGTCTTGGATGTCCTTGATGAGCTTCGCCACTGCTTCTGCCTCAGTCTCGGCCCGGCCTCCTTGAAAGAAGACCATAGCCATGGCGACAAGCACCAGCTTTGTTCTCATGATGTCAGTCGTCTTTGTCGGCGATTTACTCTGGATATACGGTCGCTCAGCAGCAGCAGCAGGAGGAAGGTATGGTAGACTCTCTCTGATGACAGAGCGAGCTGTAGATGCTGAATTCTGTGGAAGAATCGCGGAGTTTTTATACACCAGACGTGTGCATTTTGCAATTATTGGTTTCCTGGTCACCAACACCTTTCTTCTATGCTCACTGACACCCATAGACCTGATAAGGGGAAAACATGTTATCAGATGAACAGACGAATGAAACTTCATTTAACAAGTTACACGGAAACAATTATCTTTATCTCGATCTCTATTATAAGCTTTCATTATGTAACTGGCACGGATTGGACACAACAGGCTGTTTTGAAAGAAGTCAAATGCTGAAATCATGTCGCAATAACCTTGTACACGTTTACAGTATCTTCTCTTATGTTCTGCCTCAACATTTTCTCCAAGTACATTCCTAGAGATTTTATGTTGTAAGAAAACCGTGTGCACGTCATCAGTGTTATTCCGTGTTTGGCGGGCTCCAAAGATCAGTTCTTTTGGTATTAATTTCAAAGTAAGCCTATACGCGAGGCATTTCAAGATGTACTGGTTATCTCTTGAAAACAGCGTTTGAGTCTAATATGTTATTCTTAGTCTATATGCAGCCACCTCCACAAACAGCAATTTTTACTGAAGCCCCCCTTGTGATATTCTTAGGTATACTGGACATTAAATCTTATCCAAAGTATGACCAGAGAACAATAACAACAACAACAACAACAACAACAACAACAACAACTATAACAACAACAACAACAATAATAATGAAGTCAGTCGTTCAAATATCCAAGCATTGCCAGCTCAAGCAATTTCACATTATTATTACCCCAGCAGACCATGTCATTCATTAATTTTCTCAACTTCCTGGAGATTGTACAGTGCCACCACTGCTTTGCAGTCATCGATCATTATTATTTTGAAAATAGATTTCACTGTCCGTTACCCAGGAACCCATTTCACAAACGGACTGTATGAGGAAATGCTTCCCAGAGGAACTTACATGTCCATGCTGATCGACGAACCCACCGACGGGTGAAAACAGACTGTGTCCGACTGCCAAGAGCGAGTGCAATCAGGTAATCTAGGGCCAAGATATGAACATGCCGAAGTTTTTGCACCACACGCAGCCACGTCAGCTTTTACGCTTTCCACTGACTTATCATGGTGGCCCGAACAAAAATACTTAAACACACAATATTTTATTTAACTCTTTCTCCAGACTTTGACATCCAGAAGTATCATGCCCTGAGTCCAGTCAGATTCTGAGAAACGTAGCAGTAAAGGGAGACCACTTAAAATTTTAGGCCTCTTCACACAATAACAGGATAATCTTAGTAGCCAGGAACAGTCACTCAGTGTACACTAGTGTGACACCCCTCTTCACCTCCTTCAATACTCTCCCCAAATTTTCAACTTACACATTAATTTGCTAAAATCCAATCCTTCTCCTCTTTACAAAGGCCAGTTTTCTGATTTTATAGGAACCATTTAAATTCCATACCGTTTTGCCAGATAGGCTGCCACCTTCAAATCTCAAAACTACCTTCGTGTATATTGAAATGGAATCATGTTATCTAATTCCTCTCGCCATCCCCTTTCACCATTTTTTTTTCGTTTTTTAAATCTCGTGCCATAGCCTGGCACAAAGCCCTGAGTAGAAGATGCTGGTTTTCATTGGTAAGGAGGGGTCACAAGTTAAATTCGTTTTATCAAGTTCAAGTTCAAGTTTCAAGTTTCAAGTTCACGTTCAAGTTTATTTATCTAGGCATAAGCCACCCACATACAATGTAATGTTACATCAATACAAAGGAACAAATGAAAAGAAAAAAATATATAATATATATACACATAATTGTTACTAAATTACATTTAGTCATTGACTTATCTTGTATCTTTCTCTTTCTCTGTTTCACTCTCCCACTAACTTTCTCTATCATCGTCTTACACACACTCTCTCTCTCACTCACTCACTCTCCTCATCTAATGTTAACATTTATAACTTCCACAACATCCCGTTTGAACAGACACATATTGTGGAACATATACCAACAACGAAGGCTTCATTAACCTTATGATGGTGTTGAAACTATGAATGATTACACACATTTTGACAGAACTACAGTGAATAGAGTTTTTTAATAATTAACGTTTCGTGGCCTAAACACTTCTTCAGGACTGATGATTAAAATAAGGAACATCCAAAGAAAGACAAGAGAACAGAATTCAGGGGACCAGCAGAAAGAGAAATTAAACAACCGAAAGATTATTGTCAAAGAACTTGAAAATGGGAATACTTCAGAGTTATCTAAGCAGCTGTACGCGGACACACACAGACACAAACGCATACACAAATACGCACACATACATACTTACTAACATACATACATACATTCATACGCGGTCTTTTGTGAGTGCGCTTAAGGGGCATGAGTCTAGATCAGGTGGGGTGGGATAGGGGGAGGGGGGGCATGGGTTTCAGCCTCATATAATTAGGACAGTACACAGAGACTGTATACAGACGCGCGCATACACGCTTGCACACACACACACACACACACACACATCTCCAGAACTTTATTGATACTTGACTTCTTACAAGTTCAAGTTCAAGTTCAAGTTGAGTTTATTAGTTGAGTGGAGCAGCGTGGCCTAGTGGTTACGGCGTTGGACTCAGGATCTGAAGGTCCTGAGTTCTATTCCCGACCACGGTCATGTTGTAAGTGCCTTGGGAAAGCATTTCATTCACATTTTCCTCAGTCCACCCGTCTGTAAAATGGGTACCTGGCTATAGGCAGTGGAAGATATTGTCAGAATGCTAGTGATCAGCGCCTATTAATGGCAGCGGCACTGTATGCTCCCCCAGGGAGTCGAGAAAGTCCTAGAGTGATCAGGCCTGCTGGGGTAATAATAGTGTGAAGTCGCATGAGCGGGCATTAGCCTGGATATGAGACTAAAAACAGCATTATTATTATTATTATTATTAGGCATTACAATACCATGAACAATCCAATGATATGTAATCAAGTAAGCAATTAGATAGATACACACACACACACACACACACACACACACACACACACACACACATATATATATATACAAACACACACACAAACACACACACAGAGCGAGAGAGAAAGAGAGAGAGAGAGAAATAATAAGACTTGCGTAAAATGGTTGTTGGAAAAATTACTTTCCCTCTTTCTCTCTCTCTCTCTCTCTTCTCTCTCTCTCTCTCTCTCTCTCTCTCTCTCTCTCTGTCTCTCTCTATCTCGGTCCCTCTCTCTTCTCATCTAACTTCCATTCTTCTTTGTTCCTTTCCTTCTTTCCTTCCTTGTTCCCTTCTTTCCTCTTTCCTATTCCGTCCCATTCCTCCCCCTCCGTCTTCACTTCCCTTCCACCCACACAGCAAAAGGATGATGATATAGTTGGGCAATTCCAGCTGAATGCTGCATTAGTTCCTCTGATTTCCGAGAAACTCTGACTTGACTGCAACCAGTTTCAGTTTATATTTAAAGAACAGAATAACTCGTCTTAGACACAACCATAACTAATTGCTGTAAATTTTCAGAAATTAACAATCCTGATGTGGCATTCTGCTGAAAAGCTGAACTTCTATTTTTCTTATGACCAGCCCTCAAAATGTTGCCCGAGAGCTGAAATTATACCGACAAGCGGAATGTCTCCATTAATACAATCTAATGGAAATGAAATCAGTAACAATGTTCCCAGTGTGTTAGTATGTTTTTTCAGGAACTCAGGCTAAGAAAATACGATTTCATTGATGTATGTGTGTGTGTGTGTGTG
>JAWQUT010000080.1:2073475-2090939 GCA_033807755.1 Ellobium chinense | reverse complement strand
CCCCCAAAGGGCGTTGACTGAAGTTCATGATAAAAGTGACCAACTACAGGGGCGAATTCTTCTATCTGCCCTTGTTCTAATGCTCAGGCCCGCAATGGACTTGAAGGTATAAAAGATGTCAATAGTACCTGGCAGTTTGATATGTAATTTTAAATTATTCCTACAAAATCAGACGATTGGCCGTGGGGAGGGGGGACAAGGTGTTGGATTTGAATTACAGAGGCTTAGAAACCTTCTGGTTGTTGCTAGGTTACCCTGTTTACTGTGTGAATAGGCCTAAGATATTTGGTAGTCTGATTAACTGCCTAAGCTCTCAAAATCTAATTGGTTTACAGGCATCAAAATTTGGATGAACAGTTTAACAATATGTGTGGAAGGTATTTTTGCATGGAACCCCTGGATAAGTTACTGAGGGAAGTAAAACTCCATATAGCCAACAGTGAAACAAAAACAAAAAAAAAACTGGCATTGTCGTGCCTAAAGATCTACTCTTCATTAGTTTCCAGATGTCAGGTAAGCCTTGTTTATTAACAGTCACGCTTGCATGGGATTGGCGCTGGCAAACGGGCATATATTTACCTTCTATTTGCCATGCCCACGTGGGATTAGCACTAGATCTCTCGTGGGGGCTTTTGATCTGGTCACTGTAATGGGCATTGTGTGTGGAGTATCCGTGCCGTGGGCTGCCAGCACATACTGAGGGCCGAGAGACCTTGTCGGGTTCTCTTTGACTGGAACATGGGGAGTGAGAAGTATATCCTGTGATATGGGTTCGAGGCATGAAACACTAACAGACCTGGTCGAGTTTCGAATACTATTACTTACTTAAATTTCTTTACTTTTCCGATCCAGTGACCACTTGAGCTTGAGCCCTGCGGCCTGATGCCTTGGTTTAATAGATACTAGAGTTTTGGAGTTGTGTTCTTTCTCTATGTTGTGTGTTTCAAAAGTTCGAATACCATTTAGACAATTAAAGGTTAACCCAGGTCGATATCATCACCACCTCCACTATAACTATCACCGTTACCTCCGGAACACTTACCATTATCACCACTACCACAACCTCCACTACCACCACCATCACTTCTACTGCCACGCATCCTCCGGCCTATGCAGTCCATTCTTTCTGCTTTATTATCTGTTCACATAAATCTTACTCTCATCTCCTGCTTTCCTTGGTATCCTTGTCCAGCCCGTCGACTATCTTTTCAGGTTCAGGTTCAAGCAGGGTAGGCTACATCATCACTTCGATTCACATAACCAGCAACCGAGTCCTTAGTACTGCACGCCTCAGTTCACCAGCATAGCGGGCAGCAAAATGGTCTTAACCCTCAAACACCAGCAACATCCATTGTTTTGCCCCCACTATGCACTCTGACCTTTGATCTTCCCTACTTGACCCCAGTGATGAAGTAGACGGCTACCGAAATTGTTGTGCGCTGAGTAACCAAGGCCAGACTTCTAAGAACCCTGTTGAGACTGGAGTGGAATAAAAGGGGAGACCACACTGCTGCCCCGGGCCTTTTTCAAGGATACTGTGCTCTTGGACTGCGCCTTGATAAATATCTTAAAATACCTACGTAAGTACCCAAATCTAAGTATGGTCTATTGTCGATATAGAAGTCTATGAAGTCATAATGATACTACAGGAAGACCTTCCTACAAGGTTAAGGGTAAAAACAATAAGGCTCTACTGGAAAAAAATGAATTATTTTAACAAGTTTAAGACTGACTTTGCTTTCTTATATTGTGTTTCTGCTTATGTTTATATTGTTTTTAAAGAAGCACTGTGGCCGAATAGCTATAGCGTTGGACTCAAGATCAAAAGGTCGGGGGTTTGATTCCCAACCACGGTCATGTTGAAGGTGCCTCGGGAGAGCATTTCAATCACATTCTCCTTGGTCCACCCCTCTGTAAAATGGGTACCTGGCTATAGGCAGTGAAAGATATTGTACGAATGCGAATGATCAGCGCCTGTAAATGGCAGCGGCACTGACGGGCCCCACGGAGTTCAGAAAGTCTTAGAAAGATCAGGGCTGCTGATATGATAACAGTATGAAGTCACGTGAGCAGGCATGTCCCTGTAAACGAGACTTATAAACCGCAGCATTCGTATTATTGTTATGGAAATCAGTAAATAGAGTATCAATAAAATAGTAGTATTGACAATATCAATGACTCAATTTTTGAGAGTGAGTACGCACGCTGACGATCAGTATCAAGAGTGCTCACTTCCCATATCGTCATGCTCATTCCACATTTGCCTAAATCATTTTATGATGACTTGAGTTGCTTATATTACTGTGATCTTCCATTTATCTTTTTTTCCCCTATTAAAACAAAAGTAGAGTTTTAACTCGTTATTATAAAACCCAATCCCTACAAGCTAAACCACATTTGCCTCATTGTCTTGCTTTGAGCAACAAGCTTAGAACGCTAGGTTTCTAAAAACCTCAAAATATGACTTAGGCAAGTGTGGAAGGAGCCTGACGTTAAACCGATAACAACATTTCCCCACTATTCTCGGAACAGTCACTGTACCAATAGTATCACCGCCTTCTCCCCTTTCTCCCTCTGTAGTTTGTTCTCAAGAAGTCTGTTCAATGAATGTAACGTAGTCTGGTTTCAGCTGCCGGATGTGCACCGAGAACTAGAAATGTTCCAAATACAGTCGACTCCGTTTAATTGCAATTCCATTGGAGCATGGAAAATGTTGTGATTAAAAGTAGCCAGAATTGTTCAATGACTTTTAAGTAGAAACATAACATTTTGTGATGTGAAAAATATTGCGATTTAATGGAAGTTGCGATTATCCAGATGCCATTAAGGAGAGTCCACCGTATGTTGAAAGTGTTTATAAACAAGGAAATAGCATGGGATGACTCCTTCAGACGGAGATAGGGGTACTCGGTACATCTATAACTTGATGAACTCACTTTCACCAGACTCTTGAAACAACTGATTTAAACATCGCGAATTTGAGGTTGTACAGGAATTCGCTATTTGAAGTGTATACTTGAGTAGCTCATCGCAAGAGGTATAACTTGAAAGTAGACCGGAGGAGGATTCCAAATTCTGAGATGCCAATGATGTTTCGAAGGTGGTAAAAATCTGATGTTGAAGTTTGTCCATAAGTCACATACTGAAGGCCATCCGAGAGTATCTGGACAACCAGACAGGCCCAGGAAAGATGGTGGTGGTGGTGGTGGTTGTGATGATGGTGATGATGATGAGGAGGAGGAGGAGGAGAAGAAGAAGAAGAGGATGTTGATGATTACCAAGATAATGATAGCTATCATGCCATGTTTGCAAAAGTAGGTAGGGGGGGGGTGGAGGCGGGATGTGATGTTTGTTCGTGAGTCATGGAAGGTGGTACTCATAGACTGCTGGATATTAAACCTAATGGCATTCTGTATATTTCAAAAGTTCTCTCAGTAGTCGCTTTTAAAAAAACTTCACATAAGACATCTGGCTTAACTGCAACTGATACTCACGTGCAGCACATTTCAGACGGCAGAATATTATGTGTTGTCTGTCTGTATAGCAGTCATTGTATAATAGTACAAAAGGCATGTTGTTCTTTCTAATAGCATCTTTTCTTTCATGCTCCTGACGAGTTATTGTTAATATAATCATATCTTGAAAGTATGGGTGAAAGATAGAGAGAAAGAAAGAGAAAGAGAGAGCGAGAGAGAGAGAGAGAGAGAGAGAGAGAAGGGGGGGGTGGATAAAGACAGTGAATGAGAAAATTGTGTTCATTTTTGTAGTTGTTGTGACACCCGAAAGAGAGAGAGAGAGAGAGAAAGAGAGAGAGAAGAGAGAAAGAGAGAGAGAGAGACTAAGCGAGAGAAAATGACAGTGAGCGAGAGAGAGTGAGAGAGAGAGAGAGAGAGAGAGAGAGAGAGAGAGAGAGAGAGAGAGAGAGAGAAGAGATGGTTGAAAACAGTGAGTGAGAAAATTTTGTAATTGTTGTGAGACCCAGTTTCACACACCATGCAAAACAAGCGCAACAAACATGACGAAATAGTATAAACTTATTCCACAAGACATAAACACTACAGGAAGCAAAACTGAATAATCAAATAACATTGTTTAATTCCTAAAACTTTTTGGTCGGCTGACAAAAACAAAAAAAAAAAGAGATTAATTGCTAATGTGTAAAAAAAATGGACATCAAAACAAATGCTTAAATAATGATCATATTTACATAGAATTTAAAGAGACTCAGATCTGTAAGTAATGGGCGGAATGTTGAGAAGTAATGCATGAAATCTGGAAAATTTTCATTTCCTATTTACTTCACATCATGGAACAAACAGGTAGTTTTTTTGGGTTTATTTTTTTTTTCAAAATACAGAATTGCCGAAGATTTTCCTGCTACAGAATCTACTATAAAGCTATGAAACATCCATACTTTTTTAATTTTTTTCAAAATTTCACAAGTCTATATTGTGTTTGGAATGTTCTAGTCATTCCTAAAACACTGGCCCTAGATAACAATACTGAAATCTCTAAGTTTGCTAAGCGTGTACCATTCGTTGTCGCTGGTGAATATGACGTCATAGTGTCGCCATGTCTTGATGACGCTGCATACGCCATAATGTACGGCGTAACGGAGGCACCCACAAATAAATGATATGATTCGAGTAAGGCTGTGTGACACGGTGAGATTACGAAACAATTCTAATGAGTTGATTACTTTGATGTCATCATTTTGACGAATTCTGAAAAAAAAAAAAGAGAAGAAAAGAAATACAAAGTTACTTCAGATTCAGTGACAAAACATAATAAGCAAAAATTCAAACGTAATAGAATAATGAATTTCACGGGTAACCCCATAGCCCATCATCATCATCATCAGTTACACCAAATTAATAAGAGAAACAACAAAATCAATGATATGAATAAATGGCTGTTCTGTACTAAACAATCTATCAGATAAGTGTATGTATATAATAATAATATGTAGCATTGATGTCCACATGTTTACGTCGTCAGTTTAGCTTGGTGATGATTGTTTGGGGGGGTTCAGAAAAGGGTTTTCAAGTTTTCAAGTTAGGGACACCATGAGGGCGATGGCCCAGTCTGGAGCACCGGCAATTAAAGCGAGAATTATCAAAACTCCAAATTTGTGGGGAAAAGTAGTCCTCTTTCGTCAATTTAGAGTAAAGTTTGTTGTTTTGGTGGTTTTTTTTTAATCAAAGATGGTCTTCAATGTTCTTTTTCCTTTCTCCGTACTTATTATTCTTATCCAATCTTGTGTAATAACAGCTTCAGACTATTTGAAATAAAAGTAAATTTATGATTGCAGAAGATAATCCCATTTTCGTTATAATACCAGAAAGAATAATCCACCATAATAAGACATCTGGCTCACGAGAAAGCCAAACAAATGAATTGAACCAAATAAAATGAATTATGTTTTAACCCGGACAACAGAAACATCGAACTGAATAACTTTTCAAAAAGAAGTAATGGAACAAATAATATCGAATGTGAGTTTGTTAGTGTGATCAAAAATAATTCAGAAATAGCACATTGATTGAATTCAGTACTGTTTTGTTTTTGTTTTTTTTCAAAAGTGACAGACCTTTTCTTCAAAATATTAAAAACAAATGGACTTTTTCATATGGAGATACAACAGTACTGATGCAAATTCTGCTGAATTCCTGCTGGGAAAAACAAAACTAACAAAACAAACCAACTGAAAAGTGCACAAGAATCACAGACCTCGTCCCTCAAAAACTAGGTAAGTCTGTAAATAATGGAAATCAATATTCTGAAACGATGTGAAATTAGATCTGGTATTTAGATTTCACCAAGTGCCTTAGAAGAATGTTCAAAACATTTCAAACCTATTGTGCGGTCATCATTCTCACAAACTCTGTAGAAATCAAACGAAAAATACAGTGAGAAAGATCTGTTCAAGCTTACAATATTACCCTTGATGAAACACGTTATCATTAGTTGTTCAACACCCTTTAAGAACTAAAAAGTAGGAAATCGATATCGACGAAACTAATATACACGTAATAGTTTTAGCTGTTTTAACTGAGAAGATCATCTGATTTCGGCCATGAGAAATCCTTCTTCGCGATCATTTATCATCATTTGTTTTGATATAACAACAATCCTTGAACCCCTTGTTTTGATATAACAACAACCATTGAACCCCCTCATCAGCAAAATGTTTTAAGAGGTGGAACTCTTGGCGAGACATTGGGCTTTTTCTTGCTGATGGGAAGCAGTGCTTAAATAGTAATTTTTCCTAAAATGGAAGTTTTTTTAAGCCCATGAGCACAATGTGCATATTATGTTCAGCTGTCTCGAAACTCAGTTTAAACTTATTTAAGATCTTAGGAAACGGGGACCAGCTGAGAATGTCATAATGAAAATGTTTCAGTCATCAGAAGAGTAACATAGCATCGGTATTCGCATAGGACTGGCCACGTTTATATATGACCTGGCCGATTATTAGTAGACATGATTTGTTTTTTGTTTGATCTTTATGAAACCCGAGACTTTCGTCGTTTCAGCAAACCTTTTAGCAAAAACTGTTTTTTATGTACATTTGCTGTGATGACTATGAGAAGTGTCTAATTCCTGTACACCTAGAGCTTTTAACACAATATCATGTGTCTGTTCTTATCTTCTTGCAGTCTATCTCTGATTGACCCATCTCAAGTTATTTTGTAACTTACTTTGCTTTTCATTGTTCTAATGAACTATCGCCAAATTCGTAGGATATTGCACATTTTGGAAATGTGATGGCGTATGTTTATACCGCAAAATAGACACACTCAGCGCGAAGGCAGTAACTCATGCAGGCAGGCATGTGAAAATTCTTACCATCGTAATTGACCTGTCCATCGCCATCTGTGTCAGCCTCTCTGATCATCTCGTCCACCTCCTCGTCCGTCAACTTCTCGCCCAGATTCGTCATCACGTGACGCAGCTCGGCGGCGGAAATGAACCCATTGCCATCTTTGTCGAACACTCGGAATGCTTCGCGGAGCTCCTCCTCCGTGTCTGTGTCCTTCATCTTTCTTGCCATCATTGTGAGGAACTCTGGGAAGTCGATTGTGCCGTTGCCTGTGAACAATTATTGCACGTTAATGCAAAATGCAAGATAGGTTTAAACTGGAAAATACAAACTCCAGTACAGGAATAAGCAGCTGCATGCAAGGCAGTAATTTCACAAAGGGTGTGAAAGACAGATTGAAAGGATGTTTCTGTTGTCTCTACGTTACCTCGACCGTTACAGTAGATACAGTTGGTACTGCTGCTGCTACTTATTGCTGTTGTTACTGGTGTCGCGATTGCTGCTGATGCTGCTGATGATGATGATGATGATGATGAAGTTCTGATATAAAGCATTACAGAACGGCAGTGATAATGAATTATATTTGTATTAACAGTAATGAAGAGTACGGCAAAGACTTTAGGAATGATAAGAAAAAGAGGGGGAGGAGATGAAGGAAATCAAGACAAGACAAGACAAGACAAGACAAGACAAGACAAGACAAGACAAGAAGACAAGACAAGACAAGACAAGACAAGACAAGACAAGACAAGACAAGACAAGACAAGAGAGCAGCTCACCGTCAGCATCCACTTCGTTGATCATGTCTTGTAACTCTGCTTCTGTAGGATTCTGACCCAGCGAACGCATGACTGTGCCCAACTCTTTGGTTGTGATGGTGCCATCACCATCTTTGTCGAAAAGGCTGAAAGCCTCTTTGAATTCTGAAAATAGGAAACAAACTCATTAACTGGATTCAGACGACAGATAATCTAAAGCAGAGGTTCCCAAACTGTGGTTTTCACTCCCCTGACGGTATGAGGAAGACGTTACGACAGAAAACGTAAAATTCGAGCTTGGAAACAACAACAAAACAAAAAAGGTACTGAATTAGGTACAGACTATCTATTGTAGGTAAGTCTAGTCAATTATTATTGGCTTCACGGGAACAAGAAACTTGCTGCAATTTAACGGAAGGGCGCGATATTCCTGTTTGTTTTGGGATTTTACGTAGAAGACAATATGAATATGACAGTTGTAACAATCCTTCTGTATGAGATAGATCAAGTGCAATAACATGAGATAGATCAAGTGCATTGAAATATTGGTATCTTACGGGAAAAAAAAATAAATAATCTTACACGTGTCTCTAACGTTCGGTAAGTTTGCAGGGGTAGCTAACTTAATAGCATCGAGAATGAATGATTCTTTTGCCTTGTGAGTATGTGGGAAGGAAAGTTAACTCTTTCATATCCGCCCTACTCACTGAATAATATCTGGGTTCACATTTCAAAGTAACTGATCGGGTCGAACGGGATCAACTCGCCACCTTGGGATGCGGGTGGTGTGCCATTGACATAATTTTGGAAACCCTTAGGTCTAGTTAAGTGCGAGAAGGCAAGAGTATCAGCCCAGGCTTTGATCTAGACTAGTCTGGAGATAGGGAGATAGCTATCAGTGTAGAAAGGAACAGGTGAACATATGAAGTAAACACGATGACAGGACTTGTGCAAATGTAAATATGTAACACAAATCCTGTATGAACGTGAAAAAACAAATAATATATTATCTCATATCTCTGCTGTGTTTTCGCTCTCCATATCTCTGTTATCGTTCGTGAGGTTTGTTACTGATTGTTTTTATGTTGCAAGACCTTTCTTTTATCGTATTGTCATCATCATCGCTAAATTATTGTCATGTACATACTCCTTATGAAATGCGCATGAGTGTAAAAACAGAAAAGATGTAATACTTTAAGCCATTCATATAATTTTGAAAATATAAGATTCCTTCGCCAGGTACAATCTCAAAAATGTTACTATAGTTAGCATCATCATGTCACTTCTCCACCATTTCCTCCTCATCGCCGTTATCATCATCATCATCATCATCATCACTCTAGTTATATTCTCCCTCTTTATCTATCATAAGCCTCATCCCCTGCGTCTGTTCACTTCAGTATTGCCATTTGTAAGGATTTTTCCTTATTGTAGGGCAAAAATAATCGATTTTTTATCACTAAATTTCCCTCAGCATCTTCTTCTTCTTCTTCGGTGTTCCCTGGTCATGCTTGCAGACCGCTATGGGCCTTTATCTGGGAGGTCATCTGCAGGTCTGTGCAGTTCCCCCAGAGCTTCGTTTCATAGTCAGTTGGCAGTGGCCAAAGCCGTTCTCTTAAATCTGCCTGGAGAGGGCAGTCCTGCAAACCATGTTGCATGGAACGTGGGGTAAGACAGGAAAAACCCATGACAAAAGTGGCAACACTGTTTCAGATATTTTACTGTTTATGAACGCATTTGTCGATTTGTTTGTCAGCCCTATAGCCGGATATAGAAGAAATTATAATACTGCTTTGTATGTGTCACAACAGAAAGATAAACTTACCAGCGATCTGTTCCTCGTTCAGCTGATCAGCCTGATAGAGGAAAAAAAAAGAAAGAAATTAACCAGTATTGCGTAATAGAAATGTTAAGGTTGCGTATTAGTAAAGTCGACTCCTGTTAAAGGCAACTTCGCAAGAACATGAACGAGGTTATGATTTAGCAGAGGTTGCGATTAGGTAGTATTTATTTTCCTTTATTTGGATATGTTTTCTGATTCTATTATTTAGATATGTTTTCTGAAAATAATAATAATAATATTGCGATTAAGTGACAGTGCTTTTAAGCTGCTTTAGATTTAAGTAAAGTCAACTTGCCCGGAGATTTCTTTCAAGTGACAAGGTCATATGTATTTGTGATGGATAGATGATCTGTGTGATTGATATTATATGATCCCTGTTGATGAAAGTAAGTTGATTACTGGGCTCGAATTCAGAGAGTGAAAATAAAAATAATAATAATATTTGGGTCGAAGGGATAAAATGGAGATGGAGAGAAAGTGTTGGGCAGAGAGCAATAGAGGTGGAAGGAGAGAGAGAAAGCAAAGGGCGATAGGCAGGTGGGTGTTCAAAAACGCAGGCATACATCTCTCAATGCCCATATTTTGAGGGTTGTCATGCATGTATTCTTTATTCTAGGCCAAAACACTTTTGTGTCAGTTGGCCAGTCAGCCAAGGTGCCAGCAAGTTCATAGCCAACCAGCCCACTAACCAACTAATCAGCCAACAAACCCGTCAGCCAATTAGCTAACCACCCAACCACCCACCCACCCAATCAGCCAGCCAGCCAGCCAGCCAGTTAACTAGCATACCAGCCGATCCACTAATCAGTCAGCTAATCAATCAGCAAGTGGGTCTACAGACGGAGCAGCAAGACTGGCGAACAGGTACAATATAAACAAACAGATGGAAAGACATGATTTCATTTTTTCAAGCCTTGAATTCTGTCTATGTGTATAGTTTGTGTATGACGCACTTCTTGTGACGCAACTAGAGTAGGGTTACGCACATAATAATATTAATTTATAAACTCTATTATCTTCTGTACCGATGAGAATTGGCCTGAGAGGTACAACATGTGTGCATGTGTGTATGGAGGAGGATGAGAAGATGAGGAGGGGTGAGGGGGAGAAGAAGAGACCTATTAAGCCTGTTATAAACGCAAAAATGTCTGAACACCTTCGACATTTATGCCTCTTCCTTTGTTCATATTTCTCTCTCCACTCCCAACATCCCATCCACGTCCTTCCATTCTACAGCTCCATTTCTCAAATATTGTAATCCCCCGAAAGAAAATGTCTGAATATGTTTGTAAGTGACCTGATAAAGCAATATCAAGACATATTGATCGCTGGTGTTGCGAGATACGAATAATCCGAGAACCGTGTGTCAGGACACGGCCCTTGATAGGGATTGTGTTGCATGGCAGGGATCCTCAAACTGTGGACGAGTCAAGGGTACAAATGATCTCACTGAGAAGAAAGAATGTGTGGCTACGTCTATTCAGGACTCGTGTTGTTGCATATTTCGCTTAATCGCATTTTGAAATGAAAAACATATTTTTTTTGGTGTGCAAATAGAAATCTCATTTTCTTCAAATGTAACTTTTCTCTTTGATTTGCAACTTGACGGAGTCGTTTGAATAAAAATGGGCGGTCAGTTTTATTTAGGCATATTTACAAAAGACGTTTTATTCCAGCAGAGTAGTAACTTCTCTGAAGGGAAAAGAGGATTCTGGGCTAGGGATACGAGAGAAAGGGAGGGGTGTTTGTTGTTTTTTTTTCTGGGGGGGNGGGGGGGAGGGGAGGGGAGAGGAGGGGGGAGGAATGAAAGAGTGATGACTACTTTACTTTGTCGTTACTGTGCCCCATCGTTTTCTGGACGTGTCTGTTCACTGGGAAGAGCCCCAGAATGCTCCTTTATATGCTAACTGTTCTCTCTCTTTGTGTTTTATTGTGGCTAGATGTTTACTCATGAATTTAATAGTGTTAGTGTTAGTCTATATTATCTGCAATGAAAATACCGTTTATGGGCCAAGTTATGTCTTTACAATGAGAAAGAAGGAAGGCGTGGCTGTCAACAGACAGAACGTAAGGGAAAAAGGTTGCTTTGCCTCTCAGGGAAGGAGAGATAGGGATGCAGAAAGAAATAAGAGAGAGACAGACAGAGGAAGACAGATATGGTAGGAGGAAGGCTCGAAAGTATGTACTCATCGTATACCGTGCTATTCCCATTAGGTCCCCTTATCCCTTCTTCCCCGTTCTCTGCCTTGACTTCAAATATACCAAGAGACGCAGGTTTACAGCCCTGTTTTTCACTACTATATAATGTCCTGTGACATTCCCAAGGGCCCTATGAAAGTCATAAACCCCATACCGCGCACTTACGCCTTTATATGCGTATTATAAATCATATTTTCTCATAACATGTCATATCACTAATATCAGTTCATGATTATATTTTTATTTCTCTGAGGGTATTTTTTTTTTCACATTTGGACATGACAACTGCTTATCTTTGATTGGCTATTCCATTTTCCGGATTTTTTTTTATTCTGTTGCGGATGTTGCCCACACACGGCCAAACTGACCTATAGCGTGATGGCATGATATCAAAACTGCCGGAACTACTTTTTCCGCTGTTCTGAGCACGTCAGCACGGCCGTTTCTCATCAGGCTGTTAATTAAAGACTAAATGGACCGTATCGATATGAAAGCGATGCTGTTCTAGGGGCGTTGCTGCTAAAAGTCAATTGGGCCACCGTACCACCACCCTTGGTCTGCTTATATTTCCGTTGTGATATTTACTTTTGCCAGAAAAGCCGATTGTGCAAAGTACCACTAGTGGAATCTACCCAGGTGTGTTTGTTTTGTTGTTTTTTTTTGTGGTTTTTTAATTTGTCTTTATGCTGACGGTATCAATAAAGAGCGTCTTTCAGCTATGACCTGACCAGCCCACACCTGTAACCACTGACCCTGTCGTTATATTGAATAAATATGCAATGTAGAAGTTCTTGCCGAAACGACAATAGGAAACCCCCTCGACGCCTTTTCGACATGGCATGCTTGTACACATCTCGATGAAAAGAAACACTCATGTACATGCGACGATTTCATTCACTACAGTTCTTAGTCTTTGCTCTTTACTTTAGCGACATGCTTTCCACTTTGTACTCCGCTTGTGCTGCCATTCCGGTCTATTCATGTGTGACTTCATATCTGCCAAATCACGGGCTATTCAGCGAGGACTGTTTACTCAGCAAAACGAGTTAGTTTGTTCCTGGGAGTGTTCGGCAAACCTGGGCTGACTCCGGGTTCCCGTGCGATTTGAACAAAATATTGATCAGGGACGTGGGCACAGTGCCACAGAATTTCACGCAGGTTTCATTATTACAGTGTCAATCTCACTTACTGGACAATGTCCGTAAGGAATCACCGAAGGGGGAGTCAGTGGACGGAGAAAGGTATAGGAATATAAACTGGACCAAGTCAATTACTGAGAAAGGCTGAAAGAGTGAGAGTAAGAGAGAGAGGAAGAGAAAATGGCAGAGAGAGAGAGAGAGAGAGAGGGAGAGAGAGGTGGGGGAGGAAAGAGACAAATGCACAGGCAGAAAGACATTGGCACAGAGAGACAGGAAAATACTGAGGAAAAGAAGATAGGAAGAGAAATTGGGGAAAGAGACTGGAGAGAGGGTTTGAACATGAGTTCTGTAATAAACCAGCTAGGATCACACAAGCATTAAAGTGTCAGAAAAAAAGACATCAGGACAGGAATATTAAGACAGAATGAAGGTGTGAATATTAGTAAAAGAGAAAACGACAGTGGGGATGGACAAAGAGAGCTAGAAAGAAAGAAAAGGAGTTGAGAGAGAAGATGAAATGGAAATAAGGAACCAAAATGACCAGTGATGTCCGCAACATCAAAAGAAAAAGAATAAGGAAGAACGATGAAGCTAAATGCTTCATTACAAGTTATGCAGTACAACAATTTGCCCAAGCTCAGCTCAACTGTCAAATGCACGACGATAGACAGGATTTCCATATGTTGGCCGGCTAGATTTCCGCATGCAACTCACAGCCAAATTTTAATTATAACACCTACACACGCAAAATATATTTCTGGAGGTTTGGTGTCCAAATCAATATTCACTAAAATTGAACTAAAAAGGTGCTTGGTTCCAAATCTTTGTAATAAATCCAATTTCATTAGGCGAACTGGTGATTCGGCGGCCTCCAGGGACGCCATTTTCCCGACCTCAGTCAATACGAGGTAAGACCCAAAAGTTTCACTTATTCCCGGGGCGGAACAATGATAGATATTTTTGCGGAGTACTGTACAAGGACGCGACCTTGGGAGCGTCCGTTTGCGGGGGGTCGCAGGGGGGCGGAGCCCCCCTGGCACTATATGTACCTATATGGATCCAACCTATTTTTTACGCTCGCCTCGACTGATGCTCCCTTGAAAATAGCTTGGAATCCTGGATATTATGGTATTTTGTTTTGTTTATATACCCGGATCCAACTTTTGTATTTTTTGACCTTAAAATTTGCATATCTCGCGCTTATTGCGAGAGGTCACGGGAATTCGCGATGTAAATAACATGCGCTCTGATAATACTTTAGGATATAAAATCCTGACTTTAACAAAGATTTCTACCTGTCTTTACATTTATATTCATGAAACAAAGCATGTGCACTCATTAATATGGCGCTATTTTTTAATTTTAGTATATGACCACCAAATTTCCACTCACCTACAACTTGTCATTTGGTGATATCGGCTATACCGCAGACTAAGGACTTGGCGGTCACAGGTTCTAATCCACATTGTCCATGTACTAATATTATGTATGGTGTTTTTCTCTTTCAGATATTCACAGACCATTTCAAATGTGTATCATTATGTCATAATGACCATATGCCATAACTTGAAAACCCGCAAGCACGCAATATTGAAGAAGCAAACTTACTTGCCATTTTCCTTTCTTTCTTTCTTTATTTCCCCCACAAAAAACCATGCCCCACTTTTTTTATACCACCCCCATCAAAATAATCCCTCTTTAGTATGTTGAGTTGCATGCGGAAATCTTTCCTGTTGGCCATTCTACAACATGCTAGGAAAAAACAAGATTACAAGTTTTGAAAATATTTTTTTTTCTTCTTTTTATATCCCCCATAAGCCCCTCTCTTTAATACCAGCTTTATAAAAATAATCCTTAGTGTGCTTATTGGTACAGGTCAAGGCATGTTATAGGATGGCACACACATGAAAATCCTCCCCGACGGTACATTATTTATGGAGGGAGGAATTTCATATCTATGCCAGAAAGAATTCCGCATGCAACACACTGAACCAACAACATAACCTAACCCTAACCCCAACTCTAACCCTAATCCTAACCCTGACCGTGGGTTAGGGTTAGGGTTAGGGTTAGAGTTAGGGTTAGGGTATGTTGTTGGTTCAGTGTGTTGCATGCGGAAATCTTTCCGGCACACATAAGGAATTCCTCCCTTTTATGGAAAATAGATCTAGATTTGTTTTTACCTGAACAGTCGTTTCTTCTGTTTGTGACATTTCCCTGTCGGTTCTACCTCTGGTCACAGATGTTGTCACTCGCGTAACAAGAAAATAGAATCCAAGTCACTTTGAACTTCTTATCCTCAACAAAGTATCACAACAGTTTCTCTCCACAAATACGACTCAACTACTTTTACTCCAAAATAGATCTGGTTTGTAAAACCGTTCACATAGCTTCACAACAAGTCCGATTTAAAGTTAAAATATTCGTTGCTAAAAGAAAAATAATAGTACAAGCTGTCATTACGAGTTTACTGCAGTCAATTTCGCTTAATCGCAATCCGCTTGATGACTTTGTCATTTCAACGCAACATTTTGGGGAAGAGAGGTATAGAATTAGCGGCGGAAAAAGACAGTCTGGGGTAAAATTGTCATTAACGGAACCAATTGTTGTTATAGTCTCTAATGAGGTACAGCAGTTGTCTTCAAACCGTCATCAAAAAAACGCTTGACTGTCACGTGATATCCTCTATAATCCGTGAGTATCTTTCAGGGCTCGAGTATGTACAAACAAGTGAGAACCTAAAGCCATTTTCTTTAAAAATTTAGATTCATGTAGAAGATTATCGTAGGCCTACTGCATGTCGTAGTAAAGAAGTTATAGGTCTGTTGTGGTTTGCACAGCTCTTTCTTGATGTGCGGTTTATGCAACTGACATCCCATTTAAGGACGTCTACATAATGAACAAGTGCAGAAGGATGCATAAAAATTAAAGGACCGAGCACAGCCTACGAGAAGAATCCAGGAGTGATATCTCAGGCGAATAGGATCCGACATTACAAACAATAGATTAAAACTGCTGTACATGGACAATTCAACTAATATCCACAGAGATGATCCACTTAAAAATGTTACAAAAATTTCCCACCCGATTTTGCGACTTCCGTGTCAACATATACAGAATAATACCAAACACCTCCAGTGCTAACGAGCGAATAAGAGGGATGAGGACAGTCTACCTTCCGATGTAACCCACGGATTCCCAAACTGTGTGTTGGCGTACCCTCTATTAGCTTTTCCAGGGAACTGTGCGGGAAAATATTCGAAAACCAATACCGCCATAATAAAGCCGAAGAGGACGAAACCTCTCAATTATTACTTACCAAGAACCACCTAGAACTGGGAGATCCCTAATTTTATTCATGGCCGTATTCGAGAATGTTGATAAAGGCATAACACAGACCAAGGAGTTAGAAACTAAAGCATCTAGACATAACATGGATCCTAACAGTAATATGGAGCAAATACGTAGAAGATGCAATGGTTGAGAATGTTGGTTTGTTTGTTTTTTTGTAAATTCATGGCTACTTCAAACTACTATCCTGTTCATATCCTTCTTATAATGCATGCTTTCCTGCTGTCATGAATCGGTGGAAAACATGGCCAATGGCGGATGGGCAATGCAATATCAATTTAGTTTCACTGGGTTATATAAAACTATGTTTAACAAAATACGACAGCACGAAGTTATATTTAAAAATTTGTAGTGTTTAATCGATTACTTCTGACTTTTCGTGTTTGATTTTGTCATGGCTTCCAAGCCAGTCTAAGAATTTTCGCCACCATGCTTTAGAGGACGCAAAAGCAAAGCCAATTAGGTAAGTAAGTTATGACTTGCAGACTCAAAGTCGAGTGTTGCAAGTCTAATATTTTGAGAACCTCTGAGACAGCCATCTGTATCAGCTAACATCTACCAGAACACAAAGCAAGCGAGTCTGGGGAACCTGATCATGAATTAAGACATCGGATAGATGGATGATTGTCCACCGACCCGGAAAATGACTGTCATCTTAACCGCTTTCTGATCATGCACAACTGTGAGGAGGCGAACGCGATGCATGCCATTGTTGTATTGTATATACAAACTTGTACTGTACAGTACTGTACCTTCTCTCACTGGCCTTGCGAAGAAAGTATCATAATTTCACTCTAATGTCACCTGCCAGAGGCGGCGAAGTGAATAGGTTTGATGCAGGTCACATCTTGAAGAGGATAACAAACTCGAAATTTGGATTGGGGAGGGAAAGGGGGTATTAGTCCATCACGTCGTGTCCGTGAAGCGTTCAGTAAGTTTGTCTGCAAAATTCGACATTGATCTTGAGCGACTACGGACAAGAGTTTTACAACGAGAATGGAGTTTTCGAGTACATGCGGTTTCAGGTGTGAGAGTCTGCCGTTTTTTAGATGCATAAACGAACCTTTGCAGAGACGAACACCATCTGATTTGATTAACATCTTTGCTACGTATGACGTACATGCACATCCTAACCCTGTGGTCCAGATAGCATAGGAGGTGTATGTACATTCCCAAAGTAAGATTCCTGCTTCGTAATCGACGTACCCCGGCGTCATATTTGCTATGCAATGAAATATGCCCACAGTCGCCCCTGTTGACATTGAAGCAAACGAACACTATTGAAAGACAAGAAAAGGTCAAGGAATGACTGTCAGATGAATGCCAAATACGGAGCAAAAGAAAATCCTGC